>CAUYLG010059489.1:0-86618 GCA_963573385.1 Cacajao melanocephalus | reverse complement strand
AGGAGGAGGGGGTGAGGAGGAGGAGAAGGAGGAGGGCTGAAGAGGAGGAGGAGGGGGTGAAGAAGAGGAGGGGGGTGAGGAGGAGGAGAAGGAGGAGGGGGTGAAGAGGAGGAGGAGGGGATGAGGAGGAGGAGAAGGAGGAGGGCTGAAGAGGAGGAGGAGGGGGTGAAGAGGAGGAGGAGGGGGTGAGGAGGAGGAGAAGGAGGAAGGGTGAAGAGGAGGAGAAGGAGGAAGGGTGAAGAGGAGGAGGGGGTGAAGAGGAGGAGGAGGAGGAAAGAACAAGAAGAGGAAGAAGAAGAGGAAGAAGAAGAAGGAAGAAGAAGAAAGAAGAAGAGACAACCCATGGTAAGATAGAATTGTTCCAACATTGACTCTTTGACTAGTGGACTACAGTATTCATCTTCTGAATCATGGATTACTGATAGCTCAGAGACAATTTGTAGCACTAACCAAATAACTGGAAATGTTTTTTCCTTGAATGCACATTTACACAGTTAAATGGCCAAGTCTTTCTTTAAGTGGAAGATTAAGAAAGGTTTATAATTAAGATATTGATACACAGTTTTTCTTTAAATCTTAAGTTTTCGAATTTTCTTCCTTACTTCCAGTGACACTTCCTCTATGGAGGTCTGGGATTTGGATGAAATGATGTGACTCTTCGTTTTGATGATTCATATCTGTTCTACTTTTCATTAGACCCAGATATATATTTTGACTGTGCAAAAAACCATGGTCTTAGAGGTCTGGTCATTTCATACTTTCCTAGGAACAGCAATTACATACTGCCAATAACTTAGCTTGCCAAGCATTCTAATTATGATCCTTTTGCCAACTGTGGTAATTATATCCATCTTAGGAAATTGTGTTACCTGCAGATGTCAGATGATGTTTCTTTGCTCCTGACACTCTAGGATTCCATTATCCCCACCAAAATTAATTAACCACTTTCAAGCATCTCACATATTTATTCTTGTGCTATAGGGAGTAATCATTGCAGTGTTTTCAATGATGTATTTCTCAGTCTCATTGTGAATTAAGCAATTCATTGGCCCACTGGGTACATAATTATGAAAAAGTCATATATTATGAATTATATTTAGCATTTATCTCCAAGTTTTGCAGTCTCTTCCAGTTTATTATACAAAGAATTTCAGGCATAACAATTTCAATAATCATATATTAAGTTTGATTGTTGGTTCAATGTACTAACCAAGAAAAGTTATGGAACCATTCTCAGTGGTATAAACTACCATTTGTAATCCATAATCTTTATTAACTTTTCTCAAACTTCCATTTCCATAAGGCAATTCAATTTAATATTATGTTTATTTTCAACTAGTCTCGTGTACATTCTCCCATATAATGTTTCTTCTGAAGATAAGGAAATACTGTGTTATTTACTATGTAAAACTATTTTTTTGTCAGATTTTTTTCTTGGCCATCAAGTGGCCATCAAGCCGTCTGGAGACGGCTTGACCTTAAGGGAGGCCATTACAAGATAAACAAGGAAAGCCTTCAAAAGCAAAGACAGAAAAGTTCTTATGATGAGAAAGAAATCTCAGAATTTGAGAAGATTGTAATATTTACGATTATTTAATTCCATCCAAATGTCCTCATTGCACTTCCCAGAGTCAAGTGTTTTCCTAACTAACTTTCAAATAAAAGTTAGTTAAGCTACCAGGTAAAACCAGGCACTGAAAATCCACTGTAACTTAACAATCTGCAAGATAAGTTTCATTTTCATTATAAGGCTTTATCGTAGTAGCTGCCATATCTATTAAAGCCTCTCCTTCAACATGAACTTCATTTTAAGTGGTAGAGAAAATGAATTAATTGTTTTGTTACTGTATAATATAAAAAGGCAATATCTTATCCATAATATGCACTTGAATTTCTTTCAACCTAACTATTCAGAAAACAAAACCCAAATTTCTATATTTTGACTTCTGGTAAAGAAATTTTTGATTCAGTTATTCTATTAAATAGAATACAGGTTAGAACACAATCCATTTCAGCTAGCATAAAGATGGAGAATTTATCTCATAGTGTTTGGTAGCTTACTGACTTATTCAGGTGGTTGAAAAACTTACTTTAGGCTGATCTCAGACTTCTGAAGCCACAGTTCTGCAGTGAGTTTCCTTAGAAGCTGTTCCCTATCATAATCAGAAGCTGTAGAACCAATAATCACCCTGCCAACTTCGGAGATTTCTAATAAAAATAGTGCTTCCAGATCCATGGCTTGCTTATGCTAGGGTTTGAATACTTGTATCTTCTTCAAAAATTACTTTTAATGCAATAGTGTTAAGCAGTGAGGACATCTAGGAGGTGATTGAGTCATGAAGATGGAGGCCTCATAAGTGGGATTACAGACCTTAAAAAAGGGCTGGAAGTAAATAGCTAGGCCCTTTTTTTGCCCTTACACCATATAAGGAGGCTGCAAGAAGGCTCTCGCCAAACAGTAAATGCTGGAATCTTGATCCTGAACTTCCCAGCCTACAGAACTACGAGGGATACATTTCACTTAGTTATAAATTACCCAGTCTCAGGCATTTTGCTATAGCAGTACAAATGGACTAGGACAGCCTGTCTGCTATAATCAGAAAGAAGTTTTTGCTGAATTGGAGATCTACCAGCATTTTGCTCCCTCTAGTTCAGTATGCAAAATGAATGTCCAGTTCTGTCCTTTGTCTCATTTGACTACGTTCCAAATTTGAGTTTACTGTGAGTATATGTCATTGATGAAATCTTATGAGATTCTCTAATTGACACCAAAAATACAGTTTTAGTGTTTGAGCTTCTTCATGTTAATATATGATGTTAAATGTTTGTCAAGGGATATAATCTTTAATATAGGATATATTTTTAAAAATGTCATTATACTGATAAAAGTCTCTTGCAATTTCATTTTTATTTTACATTTACCCTTTTACTTAAATTATTAACCACACGTTTTCTGAAATTTTTGAATGGAGAAGAGATTAATACATATGATCAATTCTTAGTACTATTGCAAGGCTATTGTAGGACTTTACTAAAAGTAATTGAAGGACTTTACTAAAATTGATGACCTTAAATTTCAGAAAGACTTTTTTGAACACACTTTATTTGTAGTATGTAGCTTGGTTATTACACTAAATGCCCTAGAACATACTGCCCTATAAGCACTTTTGGGAAAGAATTATGCCAAATTTCAATATGTCAAGGTGTGATTAATCAACTTTATTCCCCCAAAGATTAAATTACTACTGCAAAAGGTCAATAAATGCTAATGATTGTTATCTGGCCTTACAGCTGTGAAAAGAATTCTTAAAAAATGATTTAAAGAAAGAAAAGTCATTTTGGAATAAATGATTAGAAAAGTCAACTGAATTTGTTACTTTTGTTGTGAAAACCTTGTGATTTATAACTCAAAAATTACTGAGTGACTGTTCTTCATAGGATATTGTGCTGAAAAGAACAAAATCAGTCATATGGAATAAATGCTGGTCTCTGTTTTCCTTGAAACAGAATGAAAAGGAAGGAAACTTCACTCTTGTTCAACAATACCTATTAAGTACCTAATATATGGAGTATGTGGCTGGTATTTATATTCTGAGGAGTGTATATAAAGAAAGTTGTAGATGTCTCTGGAGTTTAAATAGAGTGGATTTTCCAAATACAAATATATGAGTATTTTTGTTTACTGTTTTACAAATTGAAAACATGAAGGCTCAAAAAGTTAATGTAGTCACAAAGTCACATAGATAGTGTTTTATCTCAAAATCTATATATTTTAAGAGCACCATATTGCTTACAGTCTAAAAGGACAGAAAGACATGTGGACAATGAATTTTAGTACAGTGAGTAGATTGATGAATGCATCAGTAGAAACTAAGTATTTTGGATGGCTAGAGAAGAGAATGACTTGTTTTTAATGAAAAGATTTTTTATATGGAAGAAAGAAGTGATTATAAAATTATCAGATAACTTTTGATAGAGATTTATAGAAAATCATATGCAAAGACACAATGATATATGGGTGCAGTGCACAATTAGGGGAACAGAAGTTCTGTTAGAGCCTACCTGGGGGAGCTAAATGATAGCAATATTACTGGCAAATTCAGTTGCTTAATTATTGTGGATGCCAGTCCTAGTGTTAGATGCCCATCCAGAATCCCAGCACTCCAGGTTGTTGAATTGACAGGAAGAATGTCTATACAGGTTTCTAAGTTTACTAAGTTTTCAGGTTTATGCTACAGTCATTATTTAAATGAGTAGTGCTATTAACGGCTTGCACTAAAATCATGGCAAGAGACGAGAGGAGGCTACATAGATCAGCAAGCCCTTGACATGTGTTTATTACACTCTGAAGTCCAATATTTCTTGCAGTCACTGACACTGTCAGCTTTTAGAACAGCATAAGGCAAAAACTGAACTAGAAGGTGACCACTATCAGGAATTGCATGTTAGCAAGTAAGTGGTCATTGACTGCAAGATTTTAGGATATGTGTAGATAACTAAAATGGTTCTTTAGTTATCTATGTGTGGGTAACTAAAATGGTTCTTTATTCTGTAAAGCTATACCCAGCTGATATTACTTCTATTTCAAATTGTTACTGATGATGGCCACACACAGTTGCCTACATCAACTGTCAAATCACACACAAAACTACTTTCTGAATAGCTAAAGTAAAAGCTCTTATTTGCTGCTAAGTAAATTGCTGAGTTGACATATCCTACCAAATTACACCCTGTACTGAAAGAATGTAGCTGCATTAATATCATTAATGTGCATTGCATAATCTGCCGTATTATCCATCTGTGCCAAGTTTCCTACAAGAACCCAGTCAGTGAGGTACTCCAAATGGAAAAATCTGGTTTAAACAATCCAAACATTTGTTGATGGGAAATACCACAACTGCCTGAAGTATAGCAACTCATGAAATAGCAACAGATAGGCCAAAAACCCTAACCTCTAAACAAGTAGAATAGACAGAGAACCAGAGCAGAAAACAGAGGATGAGTACCTTTCAAAAATTAGATTAGCATTTTGAAAACTTAAGTTCCCAGTAGAAGAAAGTGGAAAGATAAGGGGAATAGCTGCCCATGCACATCTGAGAAATGTGTTTGCATTAGTTTGCTAAGGCTGCCATAACAAAGTACCATACATTAAGTGGATTTAAAAACACATTTATTTTCTCATTATTCTGGAGGCTAGAAGTCTGGAATCAAGGTGTCAGCAAGACTGGTTTCTTCTGGGGCCTTTGTCTTTGGTTTGTAAATGGTCATGTTCTCCCTGTGCCTTCACATGGTCTTACATCTATAGTCAATTTTGTCCAAATTTTCTCCCTTTATGAGGATATCAGTTATATTGGATTAGGCTCCATCATAATAAAATATTTTAAATTTATCTAACTCTTTAAAAACCATATCTAGAAATACAGACATATTCTGATATATTGGGGTTCAAATTTTAATACATGAATTTGGGGAGGATGCAATTCAACCCATAATGGTGGGTGAGGCATACAAGATGATGTCACTATCCTCTGAAGAGGATAGTGACAGTTCAGTATTCATGGGAAATTTGATATGTGTATAGATGAAACATATATAAAGAAAAAAAATTTTAATATATGCATATGTGTGTGTGTGTGTGTGTGTGTGTGTGTGTGTATATTACTCAAACATATAGAACTTTAATGCTCTTAACTGTGGCACTGATTATTTTTAAAGGCAAAACTGTTATGCAAGTTGCTAAGCAGAAAGTTAAAGCTCTAAACTTTGAGATATCTAAATAGAATTGAAGGATTTATTCAGAGAAGGCAGGAAACAAAATCTAGCCAAAATCCTGTTAATAGTTCATAAGAAGAATGATTAAGGAAAACCAGAACAGAAATAAAATTATAATAAAAATAAAACTTTCAAGAAACACTAAAACTAAAACCAGCAAAATTTGGAGTCCAACTGAATATTATGTATAAATGAAAAGGGAAACTAAAACTAGTTTTGATATTTTTAGCCTGGAAGACTGAAAGTATTTTGATGCTCATAGACACAACAGAAGGAAAAACAAGAGGCAGAAGAAAATACAATTCAAGACATTGCAATTTGCTTCTACAGATGGAAATATGCAAATAGGTAGAAATTCATTAAACTCAAAATCAGGAGATCAGAAATAAAACCAGACTTGAAGCCATGCACATAGAGAAAATAATGGTGTTGGAAATGAAGAAAGATATGATATGGATCATTTTGAAGATCTGCTAAAAACATAATTTTATGAAATTTCTGTTTTAAGGATCAGACATATAAAAAAGCAACTTAGGAAAATATGATTAAATGAAGAAAAACAAACAAAAATGAGTACTCAGAACCAAAAGTGTAAAAATTTTAAGAAGCAGGACATTTGTTTTTCTCAAAAGAGCAAATAATATGAAGATATAAAACTTTGAATTTTCTAAGTTTGAAGTTACAGTAGATTTGGGGAGGCATTAAAGTAATTTATTCCAAAGTATTTTCCCTAAATTATTAGGCTCATAAGATATTATACATAGGTTATAAAGGAGTAAATCAATATACAAATTGGTTTGAGAAAAGTTATAATCTATACATTACTTGGTGATTCCCAATATCAATCCGTACTGGGATACACTATAACTGTTAAAAAATTATTCAGTGACACTTCTTAAAGCTTAGTAAGGAAGAGTTTATCCAGGACTATTGCACTAGTCGCTGGGACCACTGCAATAGGAACTTGCAGTAGCAAAAGGACATTGAGCTCAACTCTGAATACAGCATGGACAAGTGTGAATTTATAGTCAAAGAGCAGGGTGGGGATCAGTGGATGAAAAATTGCTAAAAGAAAACATCAGGGGTAAGGGGGATTCTGGCTGAATTGACTCAACAACATTCTTGCTGAACCAACTCAACAACATTCTTGCTGAACCCAGGCCACAATGATAAGACATCAAGTGAGGGATGGTGGTAAATGAAGAAACTAATGGATATTGAAGATGATCAGATCTTGAGGATGGGTGGTTCTTGCTAAGCTGAATTAGCAGGGTTCTTTGTTAAAACTGGATTTTACAAGGAAGTGCATAGATGGGCCAGCCTACCAGGAGATTCAGAAACCTCATTCAGGTTTGGCCAAGCAAATGATCTTTTTCAAAAGCTTCCCCACAACAAAGAATTCTCTAGTCCAATAGTGTCAAGTATGAAAAACCCTCTCCAAATGATATGACTAACATTACTTTTCTGACTTCACTTCCCACTAATTCCTCAACTTACCACTCATTCAATCCACTTGGTCCCCAGAGTTCCTCTCTTTCCCCAAACACACCAGGAACACTCTTGCACCTACACCTTTGTACCAGTTTTTGCCTCTGCCTGGAACTCTTATTACTCAAAAATCTAAGTACTCTACACCTTCATCTTCAAGTCTCTGTTCAAACTTGTCTTCTCAGTAAGGCTGACCCTGCATCTTCCTTAGAATATAAACTATCTCTCAGCCCCAGTGCTGCCAATCTGCCTGAACTACTTGTTTATTTTTTGATAGCCTTGAACACCTTCTAACATACTATATATTTAACATACAATTATGGTACTTATTGTTAACTTTTTGTCCTGTCTTACCAAAATGTGTCTTCCCCGAAGAGAGACATCTGTGTTTGCTCTGTCTACTGATTTATACCAAATCTCTGGCAAGACGAGATACTCAAAACATATTTGTTAACTCTACCATTTTAGCTTTCACTTCATTTATTTTAATTTCAAGGAAATTTAGTGTACATTTTTTACTAGTTTATATGGAAAAGGTAGCAATTTTTATCTCCCATCTGGGTTGGCGTGATCTGTGGCTAAACATATTCTTGTTTATCTGTTTGCTGTTACTTCTCCCTGCAGAGAGATGAATTTCCTAAAAAGACATTACAGCCTTTTTTTTTCCATTGTATTTGTGGGAGGAAAACTGCAGAAGCTTAAAACAGAGATCATTAATTTCTTAAGGAACAAGAAAATGGATTAGAACCCAGAGCCATTCTTAACCATTATTTAGTATTTTTATACCTTTTAAATAACCTAGTATCCTAATATAATTGTCCAAAATTTCTCCATTTACATATTTATATCTCAGTAAAACATCACAATGTGGGTCATTACTACTAGAGCAGGAGACAATGCACTTGGATATTGGAGACTGATTAGTTGCTATGCTGTGCTTGTTAACATGCAGACCCTTGAGTGAAGATTATATTTGCATATTTCTTTTCTTGTCCAGGATGACACACATTTCTCTTTGCCTGCCTAATGCTATTATCATGTTTGAACATTCTTGTCCTGGGAATTAATTTTTCACAGGTCTTTCTGTTTGCTCTACTTTTTCACTCTATTTTTGATTCTTTTAAAATTTATGTTTATATAGTTCTGTCATTACCTATTTAATTTTTCAAAGCAGCATTTTCTCTGATTTTTTTTTTAATGATTTTACTTTGGGTTTAGCTCCTCAGAGAGAATATGGGTAGGATTTGACCATGAGATGCTGTGCTTTTTAAAATATTTATGATTTACACTATTCTCTCTGCTCTAGTTCATACAGCATGTTTATTACCCTAAACATTTAAAACTTGTCTATTTTTTTCCATCCACTCTTAACTCTCATTTCTACTCTAAGCAAATGTAACTATGCAGCTGTCATCAAACACAATGCATATTAATCCTAGCAAGTATACATATAGAGATTTACTACATGAATAAACAGGAAATGCCTCTGAACAGGATATATACATATAAATGCAAGTTTAAGATATATAATTGAGGGCTTACACTTTAATGAGAAAGTTTTCAAGGGAAGAAGAGGAAGGAAACAAAAATGAAAAAAAAACTCAAAAATAAGAAATGCGTTTAATGGAAAGAAAATAAAAAAATACAGAGTTAGAAGTTGATATACTGGAATTTTGGCTCAGATTGTGGAGTAAGATTACTCTGATATATTCTCTCTGTTCCCAACACATAATAATAATAAGAAAATATAATAGTGAAATAGTAGTAACAAGAAGTCATGAATTCCGTAAAAAACAAGATCATTATCTACTTTCATCAGAAAATTAAATATAAACTTGAAATAATACATAAAGTTGAGGATATCAGTTTGATTTTCTTTGGTTTTTGAGGCTGGCAATGATGATTGGGGTTTGATTCTTACAAGTCAGAGGACACTAAAAATGTTCCACTTCAAAAGACTATTCCGAGGGACAAAAGAGGAACAAAAAGACTTTCTGTCCACAGATACTTAGACTAGATTAAGAGATATCAACACCAGACATAACTCTGGAAGTATACATAAGAAACAGTGGTGAAGCTGCAGAAGTCATTGCTTTAATTTCCCAGAGGATACCTTAGATCCAAAAAGCACAGATCAAATATCAACTATACATACATAAAAATACAGGTCAAATATATAAAAATTATGAAAGATGGAAGAGAAAAAGGCTACCAGAGGAAAAAAGCAGGTTATCTACTAATTATAATATTTAGCAGTGTATAGTCTTAATAATAGTACCACATGTCAGGAACAATAGAGTTGTATCCATTTGTTGGGGGAAAACCTCTGTTCTGAATCTTTGAGCCCTATAAATTTCTTACTTTCTTAGCATTGAGCACATAAGATATTTTGTTTACTTTTAAATATGTACTGTGTACCAATTTCAGCCTCAACAGTTTGAAAACAACTATGGCATTGAATTTATAATTTTGAGAGGCATAAATATGACCATTGAAAGGAAAGTGATATTTACATGTAAAACTTTAAGATAGTGACAACTCCCCATCAACATTATAGCCAGCTGTTCTTTCCTTGCCCTTGTTTCTGCTTTAGTGCTAGATGACAACTTGCTTTGAAGATTTATCTACCAAATTATTAGACATATAAAGAAATGCCAAGGTTGTGCTATACTTTCTACATGTCATGGAACATACAAATGTGTGTACGTATATATATGGCATATTCTTGTTCTATTGTTTGGACAATTTGCTGGACTATCTCAGCAGGTAGTATATTCCTTGTATTTATAAACCAGATTTATTTGTGACTATAGTGGAAATAATTCATAAATCAGTTGCTCTTAAAATTTAGTCTTTAAATTACTTGTACCTGAAACATCTGCATATTGAAAGTTTGAGTAACACCACCTGGCAAAATCCATGAACAGTGGAGAAACTTGTTTATGTCCAAGGGACTATAGAAGTGGTAGAATAAAATAGTTATTAATATTAACTATGGATATATTTGTTCCAGAACCAAGGCCTCTGATGTGGTTTGGCTGTGTCCCCACCCAGTCTCCTCTTGAATTCCCTAATGTTGTTAGAGGGATCTGGTAGGAGGTAATTGAATCATGGGGGCAGGTCTTTCCCATGCTGTTTTCATGATAGTAAATAAGTCTCAGGAGATCTAATGGTTCTATAAGTGGGAGTTTCCCTGTACAAGCTCTCTTTTTGCCTGCTGCCATCCATGTAAGATGTGCCCTGCTCCTCCTTGCCTTTCACTATGACTGTGAGGCTTCCCCAACCACGTGGAACTGTAAGTCCATTAAACTTTTTTCACATATAAATTAGCTACTCTTGGATATGTCTTTACCATCAGCACGAAATTTGACTAATGCATATTTATTCGTTATTTTTATAGGAGCATTTTGTGTGTAACTGGCACTTTTTTCTCTCTTCTCTCAATCTCCTATCATCTAACATAATATGGCTTAATAGTTAATAGGTAATTGTATATCTCAGCAAACAAGTTACTGAGAATGTTATAAGGGAAATATAAGTCAGCAAGAATAATTAACATCTATAAAGACAGATAAAAAATAGTACATCCTCCTTTGAGGCAAGACTAGGTATGTTTTAAGTGGTGCAAGAATGATTGCATTATGTTAGGCAGGAGCTTAATTTTGTTATTGCCTTAATTTGGATTTAAGCATGATCAAGTGCTGTATATTGACATCACATTGACAAAGGGTAAACCCTAGTGGATTTGTACTATATCAGTTTAGCTAGGGTAGGACTACGTTTCTCAGAACAGGAAACAGCTTCAGGTTAGTTTCAGCCATAAAAATATTTTGTCCAAAATCCTCAAAACAGAACTTAAGCATCCAAGAAGCAGTAGCCATATCCTTTTTATGCTTAAAAATGAAAGCTCAGCAGGCACAGAGCAGCATCTGCTAGTGCAGCACAACTATGTTGTTCTACTACACATTGATCTACTGCCTCACCAGGCCCTCAGCAACTCCAGCTCAGGGTTTCTGAATCATGGGCCAGCATGTTCCACTTTTGGGGCAGCTGTTGTGTGCACACTCCTTCAGCTTATTCTGCTCCTGGGTCAGGTGTATAGTAAAGGGAACCAGATTCTCTGGCGGATTGTTATTTTGAAGGCTCAAAGAGACTCAGCAAAGCAGTTTCCAGCTTGTTCTTGCAGATATCAGTTTGTTTATGCTCCTCCTCACTTTCTTCTTCACAACCAAGTTCTATTCCCATTCCACTCCTCGCTGCCTACCCTGCTACTACACAGCTAAACATAAGTAGAAAATGACCTGTTTAAGAGCTCTCATAATTGCATAAAGCTAAAGCCTTAAAACAAATTCTTTAGTTTATATTATTTTTGATATACTTCTTCAAAAAAGCCTGACTAATAAAGTTCTAGAAATTAAAATGATTTAGTGATTGTGCTATACAATTAAGATGTGTATGTGTTGCCCATTCTTTGGTTGTTTTGCAGGACATTCTCAGGAATTTGTGTGTTCTGTGTTACTGGAATGACTCAAATGCCAACATGTTGGGGATCTTTTGAAAGATCCTGGTAATTCATAACCCCTCAAAGTGTGATATGCAGATCGTCTGCACCTAATTCATCTCTGATCTCTGGTGTTTGATCTCAATCTATTCCTAGAGATTCAGATTCATTAAATCATTTAAAATGTTGGTTACCAAAGGCTAGGGGAGTGTACAGCAGTGTATATAAAGTACCATATTTGATGTAAGGTGGAAACCATCATTCTCAGCAAACTAACACAAGAGCAGAAAACCAAACATCGCATGTTCTCACTCTTAAGTGGGAATTGAACAGTGCAAACATATGGATGCAGGGAGGGTAACATCACACACAGAAGCCAGTGGTTGGAGGGGCTAGGAAAGTATAGCTTTAGGGGAAATAGCCAATGTAGATGACGGGTTGATGAATGCAGCAAAACCATAGCACGTGTATACCTATGTAACAAACCTGAATGTTCTGCACATGTATCCCAGAACTCAAAGAACAGTAATAAATAAAATTATGAAAAGAAAGTGGGGGTAAAAACTTTTAATTGCTGGATTTAAATGAGATATTAGTAAAATACACATAAAAACAGTGATTACTTGCTTAGGAGAACATGTCAGGGTGAGAAGGTTGGGGTAGCTGGACCTTTCACTATAAACTTGAAATTATTATTTTGATTTTTGTACCATGTGAATAGAACTTCTATGCCCAAATGAAGCAGAAAGATGGAATGAAATGAAATAAAAAAACATACCAGATTGTTTTGCTATACTCTTAAGATTTGAGAACCATTGACTTAAGTTACATGGTATTTATGTATTATTTTTCATTTTTATAAGGCTCTATGTTTTGTAAAATAGTTTAACACAATTATTCCAATTTGATTACTACTATAGTCGCATTAGCGTTTATTCCTATTCAACAAAGGGGAAAACTAGTATTTGAGGATATCTCCGTTTGGCCTGATACATTCTGCACCCAGGTTTCTTCTCACACTTTTCAGTGAGTTTTCCCATAAACCAATTTCCTCACAAAACTATTCATGCCAATATATCTAAAATAAAATAGTTTTTTAGTCTTTACTTCCCTTTTTAGCTTTTAAATATTTTATACTCGATATCCTACCTCATATTCTATTTTATTTTGTTTTATTTTTGTGTTCATTATAATTAATCCCCGTCCTCCTACCATCTATGAACAGCAACCATATCAAGGCCCAGCCTTGGTATGTTTGGTCAACTGCCTGATCCCCAGTGCTTAAAAGAGTGCCTGTGTAAAGTAGAAACTGTAAACATTTTTATGAATGAATGAATATCTACTTGGTTTAAAGATCACTCAAAAGTGAAGTAATACTAGCTGTAAGTTTAGACACCTCCTCAACCAAAAGACCTGTAAAAGCATGTACTGCAAAGAAAAGTGAACACGAGCAAATCATGTGAGATGTAAAAAACGATGAGTAGATAGTTTAATAAATATGGTAAAATTAGTAGACAATTTTTAAATTTTCATAGAAAGACAACTTTATGTAAGGTAAAAAGCAGATCATGTAAAATAATTCAGGAGAAAAAGAAAAAAATACAGCATTCTATTTTTGTTGGAGAAATTGACAATTATGTATTTATATCAAGTGCAGATAATCAGAAAAACGTAGTGGGGGAGTATGATCTATATTTTCCACCTCAGGAGTGGAAAAACTGTCAGAATCATTGGAACCAGAGTAACTCCAACTTGAATAAGGGCTGGGTAAAATGAGGCTGAAACCTACTGGGCTGCATTCCCAGACAGTTGAGACATCCTAAGTCACAGGGTGAGATTGGAGGTCAGCACAAAGTACAGGTCATAAAGACTCTGCTGACAAAACAGGTTGCAGTAAAGAAGCCAGCCAAATCCCACCAAAACCAAGATGGCAATGAGAGTGAACTCTGGTTGTTCTCACTACTACACTCCCACCAGCACCATGACAGTTTACAAATGCCATGGCAACATCAGGAAGTTATCCTATATGGTCTAAAAACAGAAGGCATGAATAATCTACTACCTGTTTAGCATATTATCAAAAAATAACCATAAAAATGGGTTGCTCTGTCTGTGGAGTAGCCATTCTTTATTCCTTTACTTTGTTAATATACTTGCTTTCACTTTACGGACTCACCCTGAATTCTTTCTTTCGGGAGCTGCAAGAACCCTCTCTGGGATTCTGGATCGGGACTCCTTTCCTGTAACAAAATGGAAAGACCGAAAGTGTGTAACTTTTAGAGAATGTAATAAAAAAGGAAAGAAACAAACAAAAGATGCCACATGAAAAGCAAAGATTAAAATGGAATCAATAAATTTAGATATATCAGTAATTAAACAAATGTAAATGAATTGAACTTATGCTTTATAAGACATTTATGATCAGATTAGATTTAAACTAGACAGTTACAAGTTTTTAAAAAGACTAAACTAAAACACAATTATAAGAAAGAGTTAAAATAAAATATAGAAAATATCTTCTAGAAAATAGTAAACAAGAAGATACCCACCTAAGCATCCCTGCTTAAATAAAATGACAGTACTGTAACACTAAAAATAAAAAGAGAAAAGTCTACCATGGAGATAATAAAATAATATGTCAAAATAAATATTAACAGAAAAACATTAATAGAAATAGAGACAGATGATATAAAATAAAATAATTCAGAAAATACCAAAAGAATAAAACTGGAATATATTTTAAAAATAACTTCCCACTATACAAAGCAAAACTAATAGAATTACTAAACCAATGTCAGTCTATGGTAATAAATTTGTGACACACACACAACTCTATTAGAAGCTGATAGTTCACTACACGTAAAGGAATTAGTAAGTGTAGAGAAGATTGAAATAGCAATATCCCAAGCTAGATCTAATAACTATATAGTGAATCTTTCATCCTTAGAAATAGAGGCTATATAATTTTTTAAGAAGACATGAAATATATAACAATTCAGTCACTTTTTGATCATAAGAATATTTCATTTTTTCTCAAATACTATTATCTGTTTTTACTGAAATTAACTTTCAAATAAGCAGTAAAAGAAAAGAAAACCTTTATACATTTTAAAACATACATTTCCCCTAAATGTCTTCAGTGAAAATATGCTCACACTGGAATTTACAAAATCAAATAATGAAAACTCTTTTTTTATGGTAAAATGGGACTCCTTATAAACTTGCAGTCTTATAGAGACTTTATAAAAAAGAAGAAAGTAAATGACTAAAGTATTTAGTTGGCAATATAGAAGAAGGAATGAAAATATATTCCATTGGAAAAGTGAAGAATACCTATTGTTATTATGGAATGATTAATAAAACTTGACATCTTTAGTTCATACTTTATTTGAATCCCATTTTAGGAAACCCAAAGAAAATAGAAAAATCCTGTTATCTCAGTACATGATTTATCTTTTGTGTTAATTAGTTTTGTATACTGAATAAAATGTTTTTAAAATCATGTATTAGATTTGATGTATTTGGCAGTATAGTTGAACTTTACTGAATTAAATGAGCTTCTAAATATATAACATAACAGCTATAGAAAGCAAATTTTGTGCTTAAACACACTACTGATGATTTTTGTCTAAAAACTATAGTTATGAGCCAGAAATGATTTATTTTATGATTTTTTCTTGTTAAGCAATTTGAAACATTTCTCTTTCACATTAAAAGTTTTTTTCCACTTTTGGGTACAATTTTTAGTGCACATCTAATGCTCCATTTTTCAAAAGCAAATATGGTACTGAAGATTGAGTGATGGCAGGCAATTTACATGGAAAATGTTTTTATTTCCCTGACCTAAAATACATATTTCATAAATTCCTATTCCCCCAAATCATTATATCCTCACTGGGACAATGCTAAAGAAAAGGCATTGTGGAAGATAGTCTCCAATATGGTTCACAATGATCCCTGCCTTCTGGTGTTTACAGTCCTCCCACATTGTACCTGGATAGGTCCATGTGACCAAAAACACATGGGAGAAGCGATGGTATGTGACCTCTAATGATGAGTTACAAAAGCCTGCAGGTTTTCACTTTGGATAGTCTATAATTATAAAAATCTCCTTAGTGACACATTCCCTTTCTCTGTCTCAGTGAGGGAAGCTATGTCATGAGAAGACTTTCCAGAGGCACAGGAAGAGGCCAGGAACTGGAGCCTCTCCCTCCCCCAACAGCCACACAAATAAGCTTAGAAGAGGAACTTCAGGCCCAACTGGCAACTTAACTAGTACTGCATGAAAGACCCTGCGCCAGAGCCACCTAAATAAGCCCCTTCCAGATTCCTTAGAAACTATGTGATATAATAAAGAGTTCTTTGGGGGCAATTTATAACCCAGAACTAGATAACTAATACAGTTATTTTTTTAACAAACAGCTGGCAGTTTGAAACAACGAAAAAGAGTTTTCCCTGTAGAAATTTACCTCACCTATATGAAAAATTATGCTTGTGACCAGCGGCAATGCTTTAAAGTATATTTGTGTTATTTTTAATTGACAAATTAAAAATTGTATATATTTATTGTGTAAAACATGATGTTTTGATATAGTTATACATTGTGGAATGGCTAAATTAAGCTAATTAGCAAATGCATTATATCACATAGTTTATTGTGATGAGGACACTTAAAATCTACTCTTAGCATTTTTAAGAATATAATACATTGCTATTAACTGTAGTCACTACGTAGTACAATAGATTGGCAGAACTCATTCCTCTTGTCTAATTGAAATATCGTATCCTTTGACCAATGTCTTCCTAATCCCAATGCTTTAAACAGCTGAGATAATAGTATTTAGATATTGCACATTTCATTAATATGCTATTAATATGATAATAAAATCAAATTATCACTGAACTAAACTTAGAAATATTGAATCTTAAAAAACAGGTGGAATCATTACAAAAGTGCTAATGCAACTTATTATTAACAGCATGGGTGATAACATTAACTACCTATCACAATTTCAGAGAATGTAATATATTAAAAAATATAGTTTATCTTTCATTAAATTTGGATGGTGTATTATTTTATGAGATTCATTAAACATTTAAAGCTTTTTTTCAAAAAGTGAAATTCTAATGACTCAATTCATAAGGCAAGGCTCTTCATATTTGTGTTTGGTTCAATTAAACTGACTTAGAACTTCAAATTTAGATTTTTTTTGGTAATTGTTTAATTACTAAGTAAAAATATATTAATTATCTTTGGTTTTACCCTGCATTCAGATACTTAATATGTTTTATGTAGTTCGCATTTGTTACTTGGCAAGTGTATCAATGTCAAGTCTAGAATGCAGAAATCACTATAGAACTTCAGATACTGAGAAATTTAATGCAGGAAATCAGTTGCAAAGTTTTCAGATGGGCTACAGAAGCAAAAGAGAAAAGGATTTATGAGCAATTAGGGGTCTGGCTCAGCCCTGTGGGAGAAGGGATGTGACTCCTGCAGGTGCACCCTCTGCCTGAACCCATGCTGCCAGGAGTTGCAAAAGGCAATTTGAACTCCTGAGGGCTGCGAGGAAACCATTTTCCATTGCATTCAATCCTTATCCTACCTCTGTGTTCCCACTGGAATTCTCTAGGTGCAAAAAGTGTTAGAAAATGTACTTTTGAGTCTTCCCTCTCAAACACAATACAGAGGCAAGTTCAGAGGAGCTGGAAGTGAGCTGAAAACCCACAGACCTAAGAAGTGTAACAGTAGACAATAATTTGTAACATTGAAGTTTCTTCTAATAGAAACATTTTTTCCAGTTTCCCATGCAAATGTATGCAAACTTAAAGCAGTTTGACCTTTACTTCTTTCTAAGCTTTATCATATTCCTATAGCCTCCTATACATCTGACTTTTCCCCCTGAATTTCAACAGATATACTTGCCTATTAAGCCAAAAACAAACAGAAAAAAAAAAAACTGGAAATTGTTATTGAGGAAGCAAAGCAATCAACTTTGAACATATTTCCTGTGAAATTCCTATGAAAAGCATGGTCCTCCTCTTGTCTAGGATTAAGTCCATCACCCCTGCTTTGTGTCTCGTAATCTTGTTCTTCTCAGGACCTCACTTTATCAAAAGATTTTCAATTATCCACTGCCCACATAATCACATTAATCTTTCACTCATTTTTTGGTTCCTTTCTACTACACTTTAAATTTTCTGGCACCTTAAAAATTAATTTTTGACCCAAGATGGCAAATTAGTTATAATCTTCTTTATTTCCATTCAAATGCACTTGTTGAAAGTGTTGCATAAGCTCACGTTTTCTTCTTACTTATTTTCTTCCCTCTAATCAGTTTGGTTAAGTATTCACACCCACTACTGCATTGAAACTACTTTAGGAAGGAGGTTCACCAATAACTTCATTTTGTTAATGTTTTGCTGATCATGAAGTCTATAACTACAGCTGTTGGTTCTATGGCCCACTTTCCTGCTTTTGCAAATTTCTTTTGTGGTCTCAAAAAGAAAATCACTCTTCTGGTATTCTTTCTCTGTTTGCTGTTTCTTCTCATGCTTGCCTCTGGGTTCTACCCATGCCATAAGTATTTCCCATTGAATAGTCTTCAAAGAAATCTTTTCTCCTTCTATAACTTGAACTAGTCTATGTCAGAGAGACCTAAAGATATATGTCTGGTTGGGGAGCTTCAAACTCATATATCAAATCGTTTGGGGGATATAAACAACCTGCATGTCACAGAGATTACTCAACTTAAAATGTTAAAAGGGAACATGTGATTAAATCTCTTCAAATCTTCCTGTCCCAATGTGTATCATTTCTAAATGAACAGCACCACCATTCTCTTAGCTCTGAATACATGAACTTTATGGACAGATTTGTGGCTTCTATCATCCACATCAATTGACAATTAAATCTTGTTAATTTCCTCACTTAATATTTAACAGAGCCATAAATTTGTTAGCGTTCCTAATGCTGATAGCTTACTTTGTCCTGTGGATTACTTCCTCCTGTGTTATGTATCTCTCTGCATTGTCTTCTTTTCCTTTAATACAATTTTGCTTTGTTAACTTGACTAATATTTGTGAAATAGAAATACAACTGATCATTAACATGATTATCTTTCTCCATTACCTACAGAAAGCATTTGATATCAAGTTGAAATTAATTAGCCTAAGAGTATCATGGGAGGGACTTTTGACTTTTTTTTTCCTTTTCTTCCTTATTATTTTCTTTTGCATGACCTACACTTTGGAACTCTAGTCACTCAAATGATTCGTGCTGTGGCTTTTATACATGCTGCCTCCTGATTTTGTCCCCTTCTTGCCTTCCCTCCATACCTAAACCCATGTTCCTACTAGTACTTCAGGTCAGGAATTACCTTCCCCTATAAAGCATCTTGGCCTTCCTCGAATCTTAGGCTGATAGTTGCTCTTCCTTAGAATTTTGTTCATAATTCATTATACTATTTAGTAAATTTTATTACAAATTTCTGGATATTGCTTGCTTCTCAATGCCTTGAAAAGAGATTTCATGTTGTTGACGTTTGAGTCAATTTCATGACCTAAGAGAAAGATCATTTGATGGAAGAACAAGTAAGTAAAATAAAACATATTGAATTAATTCAACATATAAATTGAATGTCTGCAAAGTACCAAGGTTTATGCAGGACTTGGGATCTTAGCAGTGATGAATTCAGACTCAGTGCTAGTTTCTTATCTATCTTCTGCATAAGACTCTGTACTCTTTGAGAGCTGAAAGAGGCTTACCAATATTAAACCTATTGCCACTTAACAGATAACTTTTGAGAAAGAATGAAAAAGCAAAGTAATTTTTGCAGTTATACATCCAACTTGTAAAAAGAACTGCTTTTATACTCTCCACTTTTGGATTACAGACTCTTAAGTTTCTCCCACTGTAAGAGAAAAGATCTGTTACTAATCCTATAATCTACTTTAGAGTTTTTTCACGTGTCTAAAATAGTCTTGCATCCATATATCAGGGACAGCCTCAATTATCTTTGGTCCTCTAAGACTGATATCCTTCTAATCAACCAAAAGGGCTCTACAATTATCTAAAAGCGAAAGGGTGTAACTTAAAGGTGATTCTTAAATGTAGAAGCTAAGAGATTAGAAAACATTAGGCGCACATTTTCTGGGATTTAATAATGAGTCATCTATATTTATAAGCCAGTTTGCTATAATATCAGTAGGGGAGTGATGCATACTTTTATTGTAGTAAATGAAATATAATAATCACTAAATTCTTCCTTCCGTATTTTTTAGGTTTTTTACAGTTCTAAAGATTGCAGGTGAATAGAGTTCAGGCAAAGCCAGGATTTATAGAATTTTATTATAGAAATATTATAAGAAACATATGAGAGGGATACTAAATTAGCAAAACAAAAGTGTACATAAGATAAACAGCTTTTCTTCACCTCAGAAAATAATTTAAATATCTCAATGTCACTTTCTTGGATACGTAATGCTAGACGATAAAATACAAATTTCTAATATTGGCCTAATTTTTAAGGAATTTTTATTTTAATTTTAGTAATTTTGATTTACCGACTTTAAAATATCTTGTTCTTGATACTTTAACTTCACTGTACTCAACATTTTTCTGATGCTCAATAGATAAAAGAGTGAAGTCATGATTATTCATGTACTAAATAAAAGTGTGTTTAATTGCAAATTTTACTTACTGACCTCAAAACAATTACGGTACTCAGCTGAATGCAATTTTCTTTCTAATTACCTGAATAAATTACTGTATTCACTCTACATTGCTTTTTTATTTCATTTTCCCTATTGTTTGCTCTCAAACTTGACTGTCAACATTCTGGAGATGCCTTTTATTGGAGGCATTTCATTTTCCTTGATGGAAATGAATAGTTTAAAGTGATTTTATTCTGTTCTCTCATAATTGATAAAATAGAAAATGACCATCACATTCTGGAGACCATTATTTATTTATTTATTTAAAGACACATCCAGAAATGCTAAAAGTAAGAATAAGGACAATTTTTTTTTATCCAACAAAAAATATAAATTCATTTTCTTCTGGAAATTTAGAGTATAGGCACATCTATTTGTTTTGTTCGATTAAAATATTTTAGCAGGTGTTGAATACTTGTCAAGGAATTTAGCATAATTTTTCCTAATAATACTCTACAACATTATTCTTTTGGGATGTTATTGTTAGCTGTATCATGTATCTATCTCCGAGAAGCCTTAGTCGCTAGATAAGAGGTATTATTTTAGAATAATATAATCCATTTCTTAATGGTTTGCTAGTAATTACCTAACTGAAGAGAAGAGGAAATAAGAGGTTTCAGTGTCTGAGTGGACATTTTCTACACAAACTATTTGTCATGATTGTCGCATGTAGGAAAAAAGTTAAATTTATGGTAAATATGTTCATATACTAAGTAAAGTCAAAATAATATTTACTGGTCAGAATAAGTTGGTCATAAACTGTATACGTAGAGTAATTTCTATTTTTAATCTGGAGTATTACTGAACATTTTTTACCTCAGCTGAGATGAAGCATATGTGAATGTGTCTTCTGCATATTTTTGAAGAGAGCTTTAGAAGAAACTGAAAAAAATATTGTCAAACTCTCAATGATAATAAATAGTTAGCCTGCTTCTAATGGACAAAATGAGGCACCAGAAATATCTATAACCTGATTATGAAATAAAACAAATATCATATATAGATAATAATATCTCGAGACTCAACTTTTTCCTCATATGTGAGCATTTGAGTAATACTTCAGGAGAAGCCATTATGATCATATGTGTCTAGTCACACACAACTATGTGGTGGAAAATTCTTGGGCTGAGAGAAGATGCAGCCCTGAAGGAGGGTAGGAGAATATAAGAAGCAGCTGATTTCATTAGTCAGTCAACAAATTGGATTCTTTTTTCTTTTTTAACAGTTTTCCTATTAAGAATGATTAATTTTTATGAATCATATACGTAAAGTAAGAAAATTGTAATCCTGGCTATATTATGTCAGCCATCTTAATCTTCAGTTGCATCAGTCTTAAAAATTGTTATCCAATAACCTCGAAATAGTAATCCAAAAAACTGCATTATAAGATATAAACAACCCAATTCAGATCAATTGAAAGAAAGGAAGAAAAGGAAAGAAACTGAAGTCAAAAACATACAAAAACCAGAAATGATAAAAATTTATGTAGAATGATATCCACTATAGAGTTTATTTATTTATTTATGTATTTATTTATTTGAGATGGAGTCTCACTCTATCACCAGGCTGGAGTGCAGTGGTGTGATCTCGGCTCACTGTAGCCTCCACCTCCCAGGTTCAAGCAGTTCTCCTGCCTCAGCCTCTCAAGTAGCTGAAACACCTAATTTTTGTATTTTTAGTAGAGAAAGGGTTTCACCATGTTGGCCAGGATGGTCTCCATCTCTTGACCTTGTGATCCGCCCACCTCTGCCTCCTAAAGTGCTGGGATTACAGGCCTGAGCCACGACACCCAGCCGAGTTACTTATTTTTTAAAAAAACAACTATAGAAGCAATCAAGTTGCCCAACAATAGGAAATAATAAGTAGATACATATGATACAGCCATTACATAAAAATATATACAAATTAGAAATATTTTCTGATTAATGATATCTAAACATTGTCACAATTTAATGGTAAATTAAAAATTGATAAATAACAGGCAAAGTAAAATAAAACTGTAAGAAAGCACACCTTTTTTGCTTTTTAGTAAAAATTTACATTTTAAAAGATATTTATATTTACAGAAGAGTTGTGAAGAAAGTGCCGAAAGATCATATGTACCCTATACCTAGTTCTTAGGGAGAGATTTCAGATGTGGATAGATCATATAGGGACAAAACAAGTATAGAGAAAATCTACTACATAGGAGGGAATAAAAGTGCACATTTATCTCTGAAACAGAGTGACTATTTTTAAATACGGTAGATAAACATTATTAGTATTTAAAATCTGAATTGTGGATACTCACCTACTTAGAGAATTTATTTTTTAAACAGTCTTGCTCTGTTGCCCCGGCTGGAGTGCAGTGGCATGATCTCTGCTCACTGCACCCTCTGCTTCCTGGGTTCAAGCAATTCTCCTGCCTCAGCCTCCTGAGTAGCTGGGATTACAGGCGGGTGCCACCATGTCCAGCTAATTTTTGTTGTTTTTCATAGAGACATGATTTCGGCATGTTTGCCAGGCTGATCTCAAACCTCTGGCTTCAAGTGATTGGCCCACCTCGGCCTTCCTAAGTGCTGGGGTTACAGACATATACCACCACACCTGGCAGATAATTTTTAATAAACAATTAAAAACAATGGAATTCTTTTTTAGAGTCTAACTTTTGTTGAAAATAATTTTTGCAGTTAAATTTCAGTGTGTTGCCATAATCACAGTACCCCCAAATACTTTGTTCTAATCCCTCACCCTATCATTAAGTGTATACAACCTGTTAATTAGACAAATACAGTAATCTTTTTCCCCTTCGTACATTGAAAACATAGATTTCAAAATAACTCATATGATCAAAGTAGGATACATTAATTTATTTCATATATTATTTTCAGATTTATCTTTTATCTCCCTCTCCCATTGTTTTCTCCTATTATGTGAAAACTTTTTTATCAAGCAGTTATGTTATCAAAAATTTAGATTTGGGATATATCACATAAGATCAAGAAAAATGAATATATGTTTAAGTGTTTTGTTTTCTGCCTTTTTCCATTTCTTGCTTAGATATACTCTGTCTTTACAGCTTCTTTTGTAATGTTTGCTAGCACATCACCATTTCCCTATGGTAAAATTAAACAAAACACAGTAACTGAAGGTATAATTCTGTTTAATCACTGCAATAGGTGTTTGTTGTGTACTTAATAAGTACTCTCAGTTATTCTAAATCCTGATATAAAGATAAATAAAACATAGTTTCTAACACAGAGGATGTCACAGCCTAAAGGGGTAATGAGATGGGATTGTACTTCTTCCTGACATTTTCATTCATCTTTTCTTCATTATGGGAGACCTTGATAACTCCCTGCAGTGTGTTTGTTCTTAGAAGTAATCCAGAGGTGAATTCAAAGGCATTTAACTAGCTAAAGGCTCATATTCTGTTGCTCCTTGTGTTATCACTCTTGCTGTTAGTCAGAATTGAACCTAGCAGTATGATTTTAGGGACTGAGCTCACACCTTGCTCCCGGATTCTACTCCTGAGTATCTCAGCTATTGACTGGGACCTCTAACTTGACACTATTTAATGAATTCCAGGCTTGATAACCTCTTTTTACACCAAACCCCTACAAAAGATGTTCTAACCTCTCCCTTAGTAGTGTACTAGAGTTTTGCTTCCTTACCTTGCCCTGTTACTGAGACCCTTCTTAAACTCACTGATCTCCCAATTAGGAGTCACTTCCTGCCAACCTGGGCCTCAGGGAATATTTGTCTTTCTTACTATTCTCTGTAGCACTGAAATTTAGCATAGGCCCTAGCAAAGCATCAGGATCCAAATTTTTGAATTAAATTGTTAACATGAACTAAACCTTACAAGTATTCATTTTTATCTATTCCCTCATTATCTGTGCTATTTGTCCAGACCTCAGCAGGGTATTGTTACAACATGCTGACAAGCATACTTCCTATCACATACTTAACTTTCATTTTCTATACTTTATCTTCTTTCAGTTTTTTCTGGTTTGTCTATCTAAATAATGCATGTCATTGTACCTTTTTGCACCTCTCAACTTGCTCTCTTTCTGTAAACACCTGAATGCCTCTCCTTAATATTATAGCATCGCCAGAGAATTATATGAGCACAATATTATGATGCTAATAATGCCAGGAAGAATGGATATTTTAGCACAGCATAATGTGTGATAATTATTCCTGAAGAGGTCAGAGAAAATATCATAAAAAAGATGTTTTGAAAGCTTGAGAAGGCATTTTCCATTTGGATAGCAGAAGGATAGTTAAATTTGCTCTAAGGAAAAACTCTCACACATAAGAAAAAAAGACTATGATTAGATAATAATAATTAGTTTTGTATAGGCACACTGTGGAAATAATTCTGGAGAGTATGAGGAGTTGGAACTGTGTGTTAGGCTAAGACTGTGAAGAACCTGTTATAAAATGAAAACAGATTTGAACTCTGTCTTTTGGTAAATGCTTTTATTATGAGAGATTAAAAGGATCAAATCTGTGTTTTAGAAACAAGCCACTCATGTTTCTGTGATACTAGATCTGAGAAAAAAGAGCAAAGAGTCACTAATACCACTTAGATGGAGACACTGCCAAAGAACAAAACACGATGCCGTGGGCCTGAATTAGGTTATGTTGCAAAATAATATGACACTAATAATATTTATTTTTATGTGGAAAGTATATAAAAGGGGTCAAATATTCTTTCATCAATTTATTCAACAATGAGTTGAATTTACCAAGCACAGTTGCTATAGATGGTATATTAGTCTGTCCTCATGCTGCTGATAAAGACATACCTGAGACTGGGTAATTTATAAAGAAAAAGAGGTTTAATGGGCTCATAGTTCCACATGGCTTGGGAGGCCTTACAATCATGGCGGGAGGTGAAGGAAGAACAAATACATGTCTTAACCTGGTGGCAGGAGGAAGGGCCGAGCAAAAGTGGGGAAAGCCCCTTATAAAACCATCAAGTCTCCTGAGAACTCACTCAGTATCATGAGAACAGGATGGGGAAGACTGCCCCATGATTCAATTATCTCCACCTAATCTCTCCCACAACATGTGGGGATTATGGGAACTACAATTCAAGAGAAAGTTTGGGTAGGGACACAGGCACATCATGTCAGGTAGCTAGAACAACAAAGAACACTGACAACAACCCTTGATCAGAGGGTACTTAATTTCTGGTAGAGGAGGCAGGCATTAAACAGATATGCAAAAATATATATAATCTGGAAAATGATGATAAGATCTGTGAAAGAAATTAGGCAAGAAAGGAGAAGGGGACAAAAGAAGAGTAGGAGTTTTACATGTGAGGACTTAATGAAAATTGAAGTTGAGAGAGAAAGTCATGCATAAACCTTGGGAAGAACATTTCAGCTAGTGGTAAAGGTAAACAAAAAGTTATTATTTAGTTGGAGCAGAGTGGATGAGGAGGAGTGTTGTGAGAAATAAAGTCAGAGTAGAGAGATCTACAGATCAGTATTGTTTTTAATTTAGTTCCAGAATCAGAAGTAAATCATTACTCTCTGAGTAGATTGTGAGTTGGATTTTGGAAATATTTTACTTTCCTGAGTAAAATCTCAGAGAAACATCCACTAAGTTAATGAAGATATGACTTCAGCTCAGTAGGCAGATTGGAGATACAGAACAAGAGGACCCCTCTAACAAGTTTAAAAACAATTCTTCTAAAAATTGAAAGAGAAAGGCTAAGTCAACATCAAAAACAGAATTTTCAACAGGAGATTGTGAATGACATGAATGACACTGAAAATGATCCAGAGAAGTCAAGTAGGTAAAAACTGAGAGAAGGTCATTGTATTTGGCAATTAACAGGTTTGTAGTGACTAAAATAGGAGCTCTTTTACCATATTCATAGAAGAAGAGACAGATCACAATGGTCTGTGGAATATGTGAAAGTGGGGTCAATGAAGGAAGGTTAGGATTGAGGATGTTTTTATTGTAAATGGATGAAGAAAGCTAAAGTTTGATCGTTTTTAAAGTACACTTGATTACAAAAAGAGTTTTGTGCAACTTTGGAATTCTTAATTTCTGTGTATTATTTCTATCAAATTTAATACCGGAAACTTCAAGGAACTTACAAATTTCCTATACTGTCCTGAAATTAATGGAGTGATTTGACTATGAAATACAGTCTAGCAATCCACCATAGTAGGAAAAACATGTGATCTTGAAAGACCTGGATTTCACTGCTGATCTTGACAAATAGTATTGCATAAGGGTGTTAAACTTCTTTGAAATTTAGTATTCTACTTAACATAGTAATATCTTCCTTAAAAGTCTATTATAAATATTAAATTCATGAATATATGTTTTTTAAAAAGGCATTTAAACATACACAAGGTGGTTCCTGATATGATTGGCAACAGTTGGTTTTACAGAGGGAAATTGGTGACTCTGATTTTAAAGAGTGACACTTTTTCTCTCTATGATTTCAGGCAAGTCATACTTTCTAAATCTAAAAAATACAATCTGTGAGGAGGTTTTACAAACATAAGCATCAATCAACCTACAAGTTTAAAAATTTCCCACATCTTTGAACAATATTATTAAAGTTTTGTAAGTGATTTTTATTTTGAACTAGAACTTCTAAACTGTTTACAAACTGTAAAACACTGTGTACCTGAGAAGTTTTACATGTTTTCATTGCAATATTTTATTTAATTAGATTTTACCTGTAACTACTGTTCATTATAGCAGATTACATATATATATCTTCTGATTCCAAAGAAATACTTTCAATAGTTTTGAAATAGCCTTGGTTGCAAATAGAGCACCTTTGATTTTATGAAGAAAATCATCTTTCATAACCTTTGGATTGAACACCTTATATCACTTTCAGGTTGCTCTTTGAAACTCTATTTCTGATCCCTTTAACATCAAATAGAGAAAGAAACATACTAGAGCAGCATCACAGTGCAGCCCTTTGGAGATTCCAGAATAAGGCCCATGGCACAGTATGTTAACCTATCACCCATTTGGATACTTTAGCTTGATTGACCCCTGCTTGACAAGAAAAGGTCAGATTCATATTGTTAATATTCCTAACCGTTTGGATCTCTGATGCCCTCCATTTTCCTTTAAGACCAGAATAGAGTTCAAATGCACTCACCTTTTCAATAAAGCCTCAGTAGTATTGTCTGCATACACACTTGGTATTCAGAAGATGTAGATCTTTTTGAAGTAAAATCAAGAAAATACTTCTTGTATATATTTTGCCAAAGATTTAAAATGCTTTGTGCACTAAGCTGCTCTTATCAAAATTTTAGTTTAAAAAAAAATGAATGCTCAAAAAGGTATATCTTAACCTAAAGAATATAGAAAGTAACAGCTGTGTAAACAATTTTGGTAGATAATAGTTTTAGGTCCTCAGCTGTTCAAAACTAAATTTTGGGTTTTATCAGTAATAAAATGAGTCCTCTGTAGGGTTTCTTCCTCCTCTTATGTCTTAGTATTTAATTTTTGACTATACATTATGGATGGACTAGTATACATTTATAAATGCATGGAATTTTACATTATATAACATTGAATTTGTGAGTGGCCTTTGACATTTTGCAACTGAGCAAGTTACTTAACCAAGTGTGATACATTTCCTTTCCTATAAAATGGAAGAATGTGTATATCACAAAGTTTTCTCTTTCTTTTTTCTTTATTCTGTTTTGTTAATGAAATAAAATAATGTGTATATATTGCCTGATACAAAATAGAGCTTGAATCAACAACTGGCTTCTTTTTAATATGTTTGGTGGTTTTATATAACCATTAATGTAAATTGCCTAAAATTATTTTATGTGGGAAGGTATGGCATTAACAAATGTGTATTTGATAGGAAAATCTGCTCAATAACAAGATGAAGGAGAAGAATATGGGAAAAACTGGCCATGATAACAAATTTACTCTCCCATAAGTAAATTACTACAAAGGCATTGCTTCTATTACTTTTGATTTTTGTTGTTATTGTTGCTAACTTGATCTTTTTCAGTTTTAATTCTAATATTATTTTGGGTGAATTTCTCTAGGTGAAGATGTAGTGATAACAAATCTGAATACATTTGAAATACAATCAGGAACTGCAATAATGATGTTTTGGTTAATGTAAGACCTCATACACAGTGGTGATCCCATAACATTATAGTGAAGCTCAAAAATTCCTGTTGTGTAGTGGTATCTTGATGATCCTGACCCTGTGTAGGCCTAGGCTAATCTGGTGCCTGTGCCTTTGTTTTTAACAAAAATTTTAAAATGAAAAAAAAAAAAGAAAAAATGCTTATTGTAAAGAATATAGAGAAAATATTTTTATACATCTGTACAGTGTGTTTTGTTTTAAGCTAAATGTTATTACAGAAGAGTAAAAATTTTTAATGAAAAAGTTTATAAAGTAGAAAAGTTACAGTAAGCTAAGATTCAATATTGAAACATAAAAATGTTTTATGAATTTAGCATGGTCTACGTGTACAGTCTTTATAAAGAATACAGCAATGTACAGTTATTTCCTAGGCCTTCACATTCACTCACTGCTTACTCACTGACTCACCCAGAACAACTGCCAGTCCGGCAAGCTTCATTCAATAAGTGTCCTATTTAGGTCTGCCAATTTTTATCATTTATACCGTAGTTTTACTGTCACTTTTCTATCTTTAGATATATTTACGTACACAAATACTTAGAATTGTGTTACAATTGCCTACGTGATTCAGTACAGTAACATGCTATATGGGTATGTAGCCTGGGAGCAATAGTTTATACCACGTAGTCTGGGTATGTAGTAGGTTATGCCACTTAGGTTTGAATAAGTATGCTCTATGATGTTCACACAACAACAAATTTGCCTATTGATGTATTTCTCAGAACATATCTCTGTTAAGCAGCATATGACTGTAATAAATACCAATACTGTGAACTGCTTTGAGAATATATAGTTATTTTATTGTTATTTAGGAACATATTTCATTGTTTTTTATGAACATATTTTTCACTGGGAATGATTGCCAACTAAACAAGGTTTTATTGGAGTTTGTGTATTACCAAGGTTTTATTGCAGTTTTTATATTGTCAACATTATCTAGCTTTGTAAACCATAGTGTTCAAAAACCTTAATTCTATGTATTGTCATCACATAGGTACTAAGAAGGCATCTCTTAAAATGAAAGAGTTTAGAAGCTCAGATTAACTCAAAAGTTGAAAGATACACATAGAAGCAAGGATACTAGATTCTAAAGTTCAGCTTCTAAATGTTCATCACTACCTCAAATAACATAGGGAGCACCACATTTTTATCAAATAAAGTAATTGTTCTCAAAATAAAACATGTAAAATAGTTCACTATCAAACAACTTGTGAATAAAATATGTACTGTGATGATCATTAAAACCAATACATTATATCACAATTTTTATTATACAGAAGAAAAATCTAATAAAATCTACAAAAGTATCTAAAGATTAATTACAGTTAACTATTACATATTCCATTCAATAAATATGTATTGATGTTGTTCAGTTTGTACCAGATACTGTTGAAGTTCTGAAGATCTAGCAAATCTTGTAGACCTGTGGAATTAAACTGTTAACCAACATCCTGAGTAACACTGAAATAAATAAGAAAGTGAAAAGCATGCAGGTTCTGAAAAAATTGTACCAGTGTAAACTCAACTGTTTTTTCCAAGTATGATTTTTTTATACTTTGTGATTTTATAGTTTTGCTAGGAGTATTAAGAATTCGGTAATCAAAATATTTACACATTCATCACTGACCAAATGTCTTCTTGTGTTGATTTTAGTGGCAGTGGTATGTATGCACATTTAGTATAAGCTGCAATGAGAAGGATTATTGAATGATCACCATTTGCTTTAAATTATGTGAAAATATTTTGGCAGTTCTATGATATCTATAACTCAGAAATGGAAGTTCAACCTCATACATAACGAGAAACCTAACTAAAATATAAATTATCTGGTAAAATTTCTATTTTACTAACAAAAATTTAAATGATCTTTTGTTGCACACAGGCACACACAACACATAAACTAAACCATTTATAGAGGACTGTAAGTAACACATTGCATGGCCTCATTTCTCAAATGTGGTATGCATTGGAGTTCTATTTGAGAAACTTTGTTAGTATTGGCTGCCTTCCAGATATATATCTATTCTTGGTTTTATTTGGAGATTTATTTATATGCTCTTTTTGGAACTTTTTCTAAACTGCATAGCTAAGAAAAATTTGAATCCATTTTTTTTTTTAGTTTTGTTTATATATCAGGATATCATCTACTTATTAACTTGTCACCGGCTACTAAGTTTATAACATGATTTTTCTTACAGAAAAAGTATATAGACTTGTATTCTTTCTGTCACAATTAATTTATGATGCAGTAAATAGGTTAGTAAGGTCTAGAAAAGATTTTAGAAAGATAAGGGAGAACAAGTACTAAACAGATATAAAGTTCTCCCTGTAGAGAAGGATTTGTAGAAAATGGCCCTGTGTGGTCACTGGATGGCTGTATAAATTGCCATAGTGTGCAACCATCTCTCTCACTCTCTCTCCTCCTCTCTCATAAAATGGAGCTTTTGTGTCTTTTAAATACACACACAAACACAGAGTCACATATAGATGCTCAAAAGGAAATCTGAAATGTTATATTTACTCTTAAAAGTGGAAATTTTCAGCTACCTATTTCTCAACTAATTTTCCTTGCTTTTCTCTTATTTTGGTGTTTTTTGTCACTAGTGTATTTAAAAGAAAAATTATATTTTAAAAGACCTTCATATGTAGTGCATGTTTTCAGTTATATAGTGATGTTACTTTTTACAAGTATATCTTTAATATGTAACTATCTTTTAAAATTATTTTGTTTTACCAAACAAATTTTCTCCAAATGACTTTCCTAGCATCTTGTCATTTCTTATTGACATTGGCTACAATGTCAATATATATACTCTTGATGTTCCCAATGACTTTCGTTGATCTAGTTCAGTTTTCTATTTAGAATGTAATATCTTACAGCCTTGTATTGACATCTTCTGGGGAATTTTGTGATGGCAGAAAGTCCTATTAACGTGAATAGTAAAGATGCATACTTATTTTCTATTGTTTATATACTATCTCTTACTTCACTCAATGACATAATTTAACATATGTCTCTGAGTTATCTATAATTTTTTAAAATATTGGGCTTTGGTTGATCTATGCAGCTGAGTGAGAGGCAGTCTTTCTGGATAAATTATACCCTGGGATCTCAACATTATGATAATTTTGAACAGAAAACAAAATATTGTATTTCATGAGTTAACTCTAAAAGTAAGTCTTCGAGTTAATTTTAGCAGTACTGCTCTGTGTATGTGTTTATTGCTTTTCTTTGTAAAAAGTAGTTATACATTAATATATATTTCCTTAGTATTTTTGAATTAATCATACATGAAACACAATTAAAATGAGCAAATTTTCTATAGAATATAATTCACTAAAAGTGCTTTACTATCACATTTGTTTTAAAAATATGTATTAATAATATAATTTAAAGAGCAGCTAATATATCGACATTGCAATACTGACACCCTGTTTGCAGTCACAGATTTTAAGTTCTTTGCTTAGTGCTAGCAATAGAACTTCAGCAAAATGTCTGTCTTATCATAGCTTCTTGCGGAATAAGACACATAATGGTATATTTTGTGACTATAAAATACATTTGAACTAAGTGTACATATCTATATGAAACTTTTAATATTGGTCTTACTAGAAATATTTTCTACTAAACTAGCTATTTTTATGAAAGTACTAAATCCACAATCTCCTTGAAATAACATCTATTCCTATAACTTTTCTTTAAAAATTTCTTTTAAACTATTGAGTGTGCCAAAATTAAAATTGATTAAACATAAACAATAGTAATAATATAAACATCATGCACAGATTTTCAGAAAATTTTATTTCAATGATGACCTGCTCACCTTTTACATTTACTTAAACTCTCTTAATCTGTCATAAACATATGATTATGACATACTGTGTCCAAAGTATCTCATCAGATCCTCAGTAAAACAAGGTTATTTTGTGTGGCAAAATCTTCTTGTTAAAAAAATATACACTATTACACTTCTTAAGGTGGAAGTATGAATAAGTTCTTTTGGAATATCTTCTGCCAGTAGGCATTTCTATGCTAGTTTATTGGTCATTATCTCTAGCATGATTTCACCTATTCTAGGTGTTAATTAGGGGATGCTTATTCTATGAGCTAGCCACATTTTTGCTTCTCATTTAAATTAAAATGTGTTTCCAGAATAGTTTTATAGGCACTAGTGTATATGACTAATATGAGTCATTGTTGACTATATTATAAATCTTATATGTAGCCATATCCTTGGAAAATAATATTTGATTCCATGTAATAATGCAGTTTACAAATATAAACAGAGGTAAATAATTGCATTATTATACCCTAAGTAAATTACAACCGACTCATAAAACGGTTATTAACTACATATACCTTTTCCATGAATAACAATAGTTTTTCTTGGTATTTAGTATATATAATAGGAGAAGCTTCATCTCTTAGTTACCAAATACATAAGGTATGTTTCCTATCTATAAGCAAGTGGGATTTAATAAAATGCATTAAAAAACCTGACAATAAAAAGCAGTATATGGTGGGGCAATACAGTGGTTCAGGGAAGCTATTACATTGCAATTGAAAAAATATTATTAGAGAAAAATGCACCGGGGAAGAGGGGCTTCCAAGAGGCTTTGAAATGAATTAAAGAAAAAGAATAATAAGAGAAAAAAAGGATCATGTGGCAAGATTGCATTTTTCTTATCACAGTGAAGTTAAGAAGAAAGTGAATATTTTATTTTTGCTGGCGCAGAGGGAGATGATACTAAAAAGATAGTATAATATATCGTATTATTAATTGTTGATTTATCTGTCAACAATATATGGTACTTGGTTATTTTTCGCGTGTAGGAAAAATAGACCCTTTGGAGATAGTTTTTCTTTGTTTAGTTTTTTCTGCTTTGTCATTTTATTGGTTATTATTTTTACCAATTATACTCCATATCTGATCACTTCAAAATCAAGTTGGAGTTTTAGATATGAGTCTATCATTCAGGAAAAGAAGCTGGCAAAAAATATAACAATAAAGGAAGAAACACATGATGGGAGTCTTAACATTAAATATCTCTTGATAGATTATAAATAGAGATATAGATAGATGGTAGATAGACAGATGGACATACTGACACATGTATGAGTATAATAAAGTGTGATTATAATGAGCAGTTTGGAAAGAAGAAATTTACATTTAATACATTTCTACTTTTAATGTCTTACTCTGATAATTAAGCTTATTATTTGTTAACTGATTTCATTATATTAATCAAGCAAATGTTTGCATTTCATAGATAAGTATATTAAATCTCAAAAAGTTTGAATAACTTGCCCAAGGTAGTACAAGGTAGTAAAAACATACCAAGGGCTTTTCAGAGGATTCAACACTGAAAACATTGAACCCAACAAATGCTGATTCTGTTTGTGTAAAGAATGATTGGATTCACGTATTAAGTATTTAGAGAATCAAGTTGTTAGAATGTCAAAAGCCTACTGATAAATTATTATCATTAAGCCTGAACAATTGTATATGTGATAAATATTGTCTTAATTAGGATTTCTTTTTAATCTCCAATGGACACAAATGTAGGAATTCCTTTAGGGTTAATAGATTCTTATTTCAAATTGAAATGAAATAAAATAAATCTGATTCAAATTTTATTTGCGGTTATTTATGTTGTATATGGTCTTAATTCCCCAAGGTTTTAGAATATAGTCAGAACACATTAAAATATTAGTAAGTTTTTTAGACAACATTTTAATTACCAGTAACTTTACAATGGTAAATCATTTAAAGCCTTGAGAAATTTGTCAGCATACTTGTATTAACAATTTCCAAAATAAAATGAGTTATATCACTGATTTATCACACAAATGATAACAGAATTAGTCTCTATTTCTACCAATTTTTTTATATCTTGAGATTTACTGATTATAAAATTAAGCAGAGAGCTTCAGTAGAGGCTCAAATGAACTCTAAAAATATTTAATCTATCACTTCAAAAATTATTTAGGAAAGCTGAAAAGAAATACAGTTATTGTTTATATTTTCTCAATTTCCTAGAGTGAGCATTTGCTATTTTTAACAACAAAAATAATCAGCTAAACTTTAAAAGATTGAATTTTGTTATCATGTGAGAAATAGCAAATGGTTTTATTTTATAATTAAATGAGAAGATGTGGATTAAGTCTGAGATGAACTGTAACTAGATGAAGGAATTTTAGCATATGGGTTTAGGAAATATTTCTAATAAATCATATCTTAATTCCTGTTTTTGTATATATTCTGTACTCTGTTCCTCCTGTTTGAAATGTATTTCTTCTTTATTTCTGCTCAGACTTCTAATTTTTCCATGCCATGCCAATCTTCTTCCTCCCCTGAGACATGGCCACAATTGATTTTACTCCTTTCTAACAAAAACTCATCTCTCCTTAAAAAATAAGAAATTTTGTCATTAATAGCAACGTGGATGGAATGAGAAGACATCATGCTAAGTAAAGTAAGCCAGGCACAGAAAGACAAGTATTGCATGATCTTACCCTATATGTGGAATCTAAAACAGTTTGTCTCAAGGGAAGAGTAGAAAGGTAACGGTTACCAGAGTCTGGGTTGGGGGAGGAGGGCCTGCAAAGTGATGGCAATAGGGGAGATGTTAATCACAAGGTGCATAGTTTCAATTAGACTGAAAAAATGGATTTTAGTCATCTGTTGCACTGCATGATGACCACAATTAATAAGAATGTATTATATCTTTCAAACTTGTTAAAATAATATTTTTAATGATGTCACTCTAAAAATAGTTAAGTTGTTGAGGTGATAGATATATTAATTAGCTTGAATGAATCTTTATATAACATATACATAGATCAAAACATGACATTTTATCCCACAAATATACACAATTACATAAATTAAATGATTTATCTCAACTTTCAAGTGCAAAGTCTATGCTCAAATTTTACTTTCAAAACTATGTTTCTCTTTTCTTAGAAGCCTGGTGGTTTCTATAGTAGTTTGTAAAGCAAAAACATGGAAACAAAACACAAAATGTTAGAAATGATTGTGCACTGGCAGTGCTTGAAAGAGGATAAATTGATATAGCAGATAGTATAGTCAAGTAGCAGAAAAGAAACTGACACTCTAAAACAAGTGGTCTATATATTTAAGCCTTTCTATTACTTACTAACTGGTAAATACAGGATCATTTTAATGCTGATATATTTATTAATATATATCGATTCATGGTTTTTGAAAGAACCATGGCCTAATTGGATCATAAGCAAACTGAAACATTGTAAGGTGATTATTATTGTAATTAGGATTATACAAAAATGCCATGATGCTTCTCCCAAGTTAGGGAAATCAGTGAAGATTTTCTTGAAGAAAAGTGTTATGAACCATTAGATTATGTGGGTAAAGGGGCAAGACTGCCAATACAGCGAGCTCCTATAATATGAAGGTGTTTCTTATCTGGCTTACTGATTTGTTCTGTTAAAAGTGGATAATGATCTTGAGATATTTTTAAACAAAGAAATTGAATGCTAGGTTTTGAAGAGCTCTCTGGCAGCACTATAGAGATTGGATTGGGTTTGGAGGTACATTAGATTCACAAAGGCTAATTAAATGGCTCTGGCCATAATCCAGGGTTGACATGAAAAAGCTCTTAACAAAAGAATTGGAGGTGGAGGTAATATGAAATGTGAAGCAGTTTTGAGAGGTATAATATATTGATGTGACCAAGTCTACTGACTTAAGATATCATAAATGAGGATATAAGAAGAATCTAAGCCTTTTTTACACCATAAAACACAAACAGAATAATACTATTTCACAGCACATTGGAATATACAGATAAACTTACACTTGAGGAGAGATAATCATCTGACAAGAGGGCGGAGATGAACAATATCCATCTATGCCTGCAACTAATCTGGGACACTCTATAACAAAACCTCCCTAGATTACTTCTGGGCTTCTGTTTATATAAGTGAGTGGATTAAAGATAGTACCTTTAGTACATTCAAGTGCATGTTTGGAGGACAGTAACAACTAGTGAGTAAAGTTTTGGACAAGTTAAATATGTTATTATAAGTTTTGGTCTGCATTTCAGAAGACAGCAGGAGAAGAGAGAGATTTGAGTTTATCAACATTTAGGCACTGGCAAAAAGCCATGAGTATTCTTAAGATAACAAAGGAAATAAGTGAATTGAGTAGGTAAATTAAAGAACCTAGAAAGCACTAAAGTAGTCAAATTGAGATGAAGATCTAAGAAAGAACACAATCAATAAACATACAGCAAAGTTAGAGGAGACCAGTCATTTTATTAGAGAAATTTGATGAAACATGGATGGTCACCAATAGTAAATGCTTCAGAAAAATGAGGTAATACAAAGCAACAACAATAATTACCACCACAACTTTTGAAATTGGAAACTGAAATATCCTTAGTAACACCAGAAAGATCAGTGCTAGTGGGGTAATAGACCAGGTACTGAAAAATTAAAGAAATATGAGATTGGAGATTATAGACCATAGGCTACTCTTTTTAAGAACTTGTACAATTTAGAGGAAAAGAGAAATACTTCAGTAGCTACACAAGATGCATTGTAATAAGATGACAATACTTCTGGTTATTTCTTAGTTCAACTGTATTTAAAATAGAGAGGTGTGGGCAAGAATAATTAGACAGGGAAAGAATGATGATGAAGCTGAAGGCAAGACAATTGATGGAACAAGAGTCAAATTGGGAAGAAGGTATGTGTTTCAGATTTTTAAAAATGAAGAAATTATACTTCAGAATAACAAACACCTTCATTCCAGATAGAAGGTTAAGGGGAAAGTGGTATTACAATCTAGATAATTTTCTAGCTTGAAAGGAGTTTATCTTATTAAATCTATTTATCTGTGAATAAGGATATCTGGTGTGTAAAATGCAGTCTGTGAAGTTTGGGCTTTGAGAATCAAGGAGGGTTTTGAGTAAAGGATATTGAAGAACTGCTGTATAAAATTGGAAATTTTTGTGAATTCAGAGCTCATTGTCATATGGTTTTGTCTCATTAAATTCCGCTGTAAGATTGGGCAAAGCAGTAGGTTGATTAAAGCAATATGCAAACTTAGGGAGGTGAAGAGGCAGACAACCAAGGAATAAAATGGTTAATGTTTAGGCACTAGGAGGACAAGGCAGCTGTCCTGGTACTTCATGAGTCCATGCCTAACACTGAAAGTATGTCTTCTTAAATGCCAGTTGTTTCTCCAATGTATACACTAATAACTAATAAGTTATCATTAAAAATTAGAATAATAATATAACAGCACTGATAACTAATGAGTTATCATAGTTTGACTTAGACCATGGAGTTCATTTAGGAGAGAATACTGTAAATAATAAATAAAAAGAAATTACTCTCAGGAAGAGATTGTTTAGGATAAATATAGAGGAAAATATGTTCTGAAAATTGTAAATTCCTGGGTACATACTCAGAAATATTATCAAAAGATAATGCTTAGCTATAATATGTTAAAATCATTAGTAGTTTAATACTAGTACTACTATAATGAAAAGAACCACTTATATAAGGATCTTTATTCACACAAAATTCTAAATTCATTTAAAATACCTTTTAAAATAATTACCCATGAATCATATTTAGTATTTAGTTTCATGATCTTAAGGAATACATACTCTATTGTTTCCAGAAAAGACAGAGAAAATAAATAGAAACTTAAATTTATTTGGCAATCCTCTGAGAAAGTGCAATAAAAAGAACTGCATTGTCAAATCAGGCTCACTCAGAGCTTGAGCTTTATTAAAAATCTGAGCCATAGAAACAGTCACAATGTACAAGCAAAGCAAAGAGAAGTCCAGGGACTGGCAATGCGGTTGTCTTGTTTTGTTGTTGTTGTTTTGGGTTTTTTGTTTGTTTGTTTTTTGTTTTTTGCTGCATACGAGTATGTTTAGAACATAATAGCATATGAAATCTCTAAACAATGTTCACAGCTACATTGCATAAATAAAAATGGAGTTGTTTTAGTTGTAATACATCTCCATGTTAAACTTTGATATTTACGTAACGTACAGGACCTTTACTAGGGAGCCATGCTTTTAAATTCCTGTGCTCTACATGTGCTTATACTAAGCAATTAAAACACGTACAACATGTGAAGAATATTTTATAGATGAGAGCTCTTTCACCAGAAAATACCAGTAACATCTTTGCAACAGGTTTGTCATTATACTATTTATGAGTATATTTGACCAGGCTATCTTCCTTGTTTCATAGGGACACCCCTCCACTGAATTGAGAGAATCATCTGCAAGCATACTGCTAACCGTTTTCTTTTCTTCCAGAAATGTGTATTTATACTTAATAATTGGTGATCCTTCAATATTCATTTAAATTTTGAATTTCTCATGAAGGAAATTACAAAAGATGAAAGACATCAGTATTTTCCCTGTCCCTCTGAGCCAAATAATATCAAGTAGCTTCTAGCTGCCTTCTGCAAAATTGCAAATATAATGTCAATGCAGTTAAGCATTCAAAGTAAATAAAGTACTACATGATGTCAAGAGCTACAATACTGATAGTTGGGTCATTGTGACCTCTGATACCCCTCTGAAAATATCTGGACTTAGAAAAGAATAGTGTGTTTCCTATTTATTGCATATCTATGCTATATAATCTCACTCTCCGTCTAAAAAAAAAAAAAAACAAATTTGGAGCTAGAAATGTGTAACTAGACATAGCAAGTAAAGGAATACAGTTGGCCAACATAAGATATTTCAACAGCAAACACAGTTCACAATTTTTTCAACCAGAGATGTTAAATACTATCCAGAGCATTCTATGATGTCACAAAAGTCCAAAATACTCATTTGTAAGAAAGTGCATTTTTACAAAAACATAGGAAAGCAGAAAAAAGAAAGTGCTCTTTTCTTACAGAATCCTACAGTAGAAATCAAATGAACTTACTGAACAGACATTTAAATAGATCACTGAGAGATAACATTTGAATTGGTTTTAATTTTATTTGATAAAATTCTGCTTAAAATCTATAAACCAGCCAATAAAATGTCATGATTAACTGCATCAAATGCTGCCAAAAGGTCCAAAAAATTCATGAAAGACAACATCCCTTGTTGCAATCAAAAGGTCATTATTTTCTTTCAATACAGCAGTCTCAGCACTATGATGAGGATGAAATCCTGATTAAAATTGCTCAAATGAGTCAAATTGCATCATGTGTTAATGTAATTGATTGCAACCTCCAACACTTTAAGCAGAGCCTAAATTAAAAAATGAATGATGGTGTTGCACTTTATCCACCAGTAATGAAGCTTTCTTCAGCACTTCTGGCTCACTATAAATTCAGGGTCATTTGAAGAGCTGACTCAGAGCCAAAAAAAAGAAAAAAGAATACTATCTTAATGTCCATCAATGACATTATGAGTATCAATATCCAGGTACAAATTAGAAGAGTGAGGCTTGCTGAGAATCCGTCTCTCACTCTGAGAACCAGAGTTTATTAATACTGAACAAGAAGTGTTGAAAAAGAATATCTATCTTTGGTCTCTGAATAATTACTACGATAAACTGAATGATCATATTCCCGTATTGTGCTCCTCACAGTTTTGCTACTGAACAATACAAAAAGGACATATTCTTTGATCTTGATAGTTCTCCCTCTTTTGTTGCCTCTCACAGATTAAGAGAGACAAGAATTGTGTCATTGACCTCCAGGGCATTAGTGCTACAGCTGTACCCTGAGCATATCTCAAGGTAGACTAGAGATAGGAAGCAGAGACAAATCAGAAAATAAAAATGCTTTAAGGATTGCAGATACTTTAGCAAACAACATTGGCTCATAATTTATGCATGTACTCTATGAGGAAAATAGATTAAAATTTAAAATATTGCTATATGATAATAATCACAATAATAGATAACATTCATGGAGTAATTATTTTTTCCAGAACATATTATAAGTAATTTATCTGTATCTATATTGAACAAAATTCATATTTGTATTAGCTTGGTAAAAATATCTCATAATCTATAAAATCCTATTTTGGAGATTAGGAAACCAAGACTAAGAGAAGAAATTCTACCAATTCAATCTTATTTAAGTACAAAAGGTTGAAATTGAATTCAAATATTTTGGTTCAATAGCCTGCACCACTGTCTCATAGCATCGCTTTGCCATCTTATCTTATGTTTTCTAATGGTTATGTTGTTAGTGACACTGGATAAAACACTTCAATTCTCATGCTACATTCCACTACTTTTTACACTGGCGTTTCGTTTAGTATGATGCAAACAGCTGTACATATATCCATACTTATATACACACATAAAATGTCATAAGAATCCTAAAGGATATATCCCTAAGTACCGTTTTATATGTACATATGTATTATGTACATATGTATCAAATGATTTAAGTCATAACTGGGTAAACACAAAAAACTTTTATAAGAAAAAAATTATAGGACAGAGTATATACTGTCTTTGGCTTCAGTTGCCTACCACTAATTATTTGGGTTAAAAGGGTTTCTCAATAGCATTGAGTGGCAATGACAAAAATGTTTTTCTGTGAGGTAATACTCTCACCATAATAAACTATCTTAGTAGAATGACATTATTACAGTCAAAATATTGTAGTCTATACATTTTTTCTTGCAGACTCACATATTGATTTTTTAATCCTAAATATGACAAGAAAGAAACTATAACATATTTTGAACTGAAATAACAACACAAGAATCATTTCACACAAAATCATCTCTAGGTTTTATTACGTATATCAGCTGTCTCATCAACTGATTTTTGAAGTGGCAGAATGACCCAGCAAATCACATCTAATGACAAAGAATGTAAATGTAATTAAATTCCAACCTAGGGCAAAAGCTAATAACTGACAAATGAAGAGAAGGCATTAAAGTTATGTTAAAAGGTAAATTAATAACCTTGAATGAAATAATAACACTCTAATGACTAAATTTCACTGACAGCTTTCCAGATTCTGAAGTCAATCAGTCGTCTTTTTAAATCAGGTGTCCAACTATCCCAAGATAGATTAAGAAGTGCTAGTTTCCATTTTTCCAAGCAATTTCAAATCCTTCCATCAGTAGTTATTTTACTTTTAACGTCTTTCCCAAATTGATTGCAGATTCTGCTCTTTTCGATTTTTGTTCATGTTTCATGGCTCTGATTTCTCATTTAGTCACATCATAGATCGTAAAACTGTGCTTCATTCAAAAGACCACTGAACTTCGCAAAGTATTTAATGGACATTGAATCAGAAGAACTGTGGTTGAATTTCCCTTTACCACTTACTGAATGAGTACTGTTAAAATTAACCTTTTGAATATCTACTTTCTCCAGTGTACAGGGAATTTTAAAATAACAAAATCTGCAGATACCTTTTTTTTAAAAAAAGCAAATGTGTTCATTTGGATGATCCTTTCAGTTGCACAAATGTATAATATTATTTTCAGTGGTAACTGACATTTCAGCAATACCCAAGGGCACAATTAGAAGAATGAAAAATCGCAGCATTAACCATTGATTCTGAGAGGTATAAGGTAATATATTACATTTAATTCAACTTTTTATTTTATAAAAATGAAGAACTCATTGTCAAAGAGATAAATGTATACAAGGTCTCAAAAATAGAAATTTGGGGTAAAGTTTATTGAATTAGGTCTGTATTTTTTTTTCAAAAATAAATCATTCAGGATTTACTACGCAGATATGTTCAGAAAATGTGCTGACAGGAAGGAAAGAGATGAGATCTGTTTCCAAATGGGCACAATACAATTTTAGAAAATCTTGCCAAATATGAAATACCAAATAAAAAGACTACAGTTGTTTTCCAGTTTTGCCTTTGAATTTGTAAATATGGAGAAGGAGCCAATTCATTTTCCTCCATTTTCTTTGTTTGTAAGATGAGTAGGATACAGTTATCTATAGTGTTCTTCAGTTCAGTGAGTGAGCTTCAGATCCTTCCCCACTGCCTATAGTATGCAAGGCTTAAGAATTTGACCTTGCTGTAAAGACGAAGTAGTTTATTCTTGTTTCAACCAGGAATTCAGGTCTCTTGACCTTTGAATAATTACTTGGTTTAAATATTCTGTTCTCCAAAATGGAGTTATAAATGTGCCCATTTTGCCGAGTTGCTCTGAGGACATACAAAGCACTCAGTCAATGTGAGCTTTTATTATTTATTATAATGATTATTTTCATTAGCTCATTAACTAATAATCATCAACTCTTATAAAGTATCTTTAATCACTTTCCCCAAAAGAATTATGTTACAATTATGTTGAATTATCGTGTTTATTTGCTTTATGAATTCTCTTACCTCTCTTTTACTTGGTCTTGAATATGTCCAGCCTCTTATAAGGTCCCACTAGAATATATCTTTCATTATGAAGCTCTTTCTATCCTTCTCTAAGCTAAATTAACTATCCATCTCCTGCAGTAGCATTCTGTATACATTTCCATAGAGATACTTAAATTATATTACCGTGAATTATACCTGTGTCTCTCTCTCCTGCAAGAATGACCCTTCAGGGAGCAAAACCTGGGACTTATTTACCTTGAAAGTTTGGAGGCCCAAAGGAATTACTGTCAAAACAAAGATTCTCTGTACACATTTGCTAACTTTATAAAGTATTAGCATATCAGAATGTAACATTAAAATGTATTACATTCTCCCAGGTCGCTTTAGCAAAACCCATCTAATCAACCTATAGGAATATTAATGTCTTAATAATCTAGATAATTGCTTCAATTTTTCAGATTATAATTTATGTAAATAAAACTGGATTGCTATATATTTTACTTTGAAAATACTTATTATTTTGAAGTTCTTGTTGCAGAAACCGCAAACTGTGATACCTTTGCTCCCTCTGTTCTTTCTCCCAAGAATATCCTTCTAATATCTACAAGGTTCACTCTCTCACCTCCTTTAGGTTTCTGTAGGAATATCAAATATTCACAGATCAGTCCCCTGACTTCCATTCCTTTTGCATCCATTTTTCCATTTTTATGATCTTCCTCACCTATACCCACATTGCATTTTAAGTGTTGTATGCCTTGTTCATTTTATTTGTCTTGCCCCAGTAAAATCTTTCTGAAAGCTAGGGCTTTTATATATTTTGTTCGTAGCTATACTCCTTTTCCCAGAAGATGGTCTGTCACATGTAGGCACATGAAAATATTTGTTAAATACATGAATAAATGAATAAATACTAAGATAGAGTAGGGGAAATGGAGTCAAATGGTATTTAAAAAATACAAAAAGTGAAATAGTTTAACGTAACAGCACCATACACTCATTGAGTAGAATGGTTAAAGCAAAACTTTAAGACTTGATTATTATGACATTATGAGAGGTCTTGTTTTCATGTGAGCTAATAATCACAATCACAAAATTAACCAATGCACCCAACATAAACCAAGGGTAATTATGTGTATTGAGAAGTATATCAAAATGAAGAGTGACTCCTATGTGAATTTGTATAACTTCTCAAGTATATGTATTGAATGTGTGCAAATATCTCTTCACTATTATATATCCACCAATTGCTTTCTGAGTACCCTGCAAGCCCAAATGTTTTCAGCATTTGTCTAGACGTTTCCATGAAGATCATGAACATGTGTCTGCCAGTACTAGCAGAGTTCCATCAGCACAAGTTGTAAATATATGAATAACAATAATAATAGAAATAATAATTCAAAAACTAGTAATAATAAAGAGTAGCAATGGCAAGAAGGATATTTTTAAATGGTGTGCCAGTACAATTGGTAGCAACATCTGATTGAGAAATTATGAGCCATTCTTTCTCTAAGTGAGAGGTTGTGGTTTTCAGAAAACCCCATGCACAGAATTTCAGTATTACTCATCCACTGGATCTGAAATCAGCAGAAATCATGTCTAAATAAAGATACTTTGCAATTTCTAAATACAGTTTGAAGTTTCTGAACTTATGATCCTCAGATTTATTTTTTTTTAATCTTTGATTCAGCTGAGCCTGGGTGTGACATTCAGACACTTAGGGCACATCATAAGTTGTTACTAAATAATCACTTCTAAAACTTGAATATGAAAACTGAATTGGAAACTGTGTAAAAAGTTATTCTATAAGTAATAATATGAATTCTGAATAGAAAAATATGTTCAGATACTAAGAAGTTTAAAGAAAAAAATGTATTATCCTAACCAGCAACAGTGACGTTAAGTAGATATCATGACATTTAGCAAATTAATTTTAAATTTTAAAAAAATCACATAACATATTGTAAAAAAAAAAAAACACTGCTTTATGCTGGTTTGTATGCATTGTTCTAATAAAATGTTTTGCCAAATAAATTTTGCAAATATTACAGTATTTTACACAGATGATACTGAAAGAGGTGATGTAAAATTGTCTGTATTCATTCAAACTAGACATCAAAGTATTTTTAGATCCTAATATTGCAGAGTTTACTGGGGAAAGCAATGAGAATATTAATAAAGAACTTATCAATGCTGATTCAGAGAGGAGAAAGTTATCAAGAAAAAGACCAATTCAAATGAAAAGCAATAAGAATTACATGAGTAACAGGATTTCTGGATTTAGGATTTTTGGGGTTTTTTTTTTTGTAATATAATGTTCTGCTACCATCGTAAGAACAATTTAGTAGTTGGTCTTGTGTCTACTTTCTTAATGATGTTTGTACTTTTAATGTTACAGCCCTGCAGTTGATATAGAAGGATTCTTTCCTTTCCTTGTTTGGAATCTAAACTCTGATAAAATCTGTGACTTAAGAGCAGTGTTGTGTGTGCGTGTGTGTGTGTGTGTGTGTGTGTGTGTGTCTGTGTGCATCTATATTTATTTTCTTATATTTATCAAATTAATAAACATATGCCTATTATTAGACTTGAAAGTGTTTATAAATAAAAGTATTATAATCACCCAAATTCAGCCCACCAATACATTTATTGTGTGAATGAAATTACATGTCTTTTCTTCTATGCACACCAAACTCAAGGACTTCCTAAAGGACTCTGTTTTGGTCTTCACATTACTGAGTGTCAGCTATGTGTAAGACACCAAACTCAGAGCTAAGGGGCTCAGCCTACGGGGATGTTTAACAAACATTTTTAAAGTTATGACTGAAAGATTATCACAAGTATTTTCTATACACTCAAATATTTTTCAAAGTTATAATTTTGAATGGATTCTTAAGGGACTGTCATCTTATTTCATCATATTAAGCATCACTCTAATATTTTTGACTATTATTTCCAATTCCTTGCATTTAGAAATAATGCTGCAGAGCTGGGCACAGTGACATCCACCTGGAATCCCAGCTACTTGGGAGGCTGAGACAGGAGGATTACTTGAGCCCAGGAGTTCAAAGTTGCAGTGCACTATCATGGCACCTGAGAAGAGCCACTGCACTCCAGCCAGGGCATCAGAGTGACATCTCATCTCTCACACACACACACACACAAAATACATAAAAATTATAAAAAGAGACTACTGAAGTGAATATCCTTGTATGTATATATGCAACATTTAAAAATTTTTCTTTAGCATATCTACCTAGGTTTTGCATTATTTTATCAAATAATAGAATTCACATAAATCTGCAGAGCTTACAAAGAGATTGTGTTGAAGTTAATGTTTGTGTACGTTATTATTTAGTAAAAAATTTAAAATGATGGCATAATATTTTGTTTCACTTTCCCATGTTAATAGGCAACCTAAAGGACATTTCTTATTAAGAAAAAATGTTTTCGGTCACCTTGATCAAAACTACCTGTATGCTAGTTGAAATGTATTATGTATGAACTACAGCTTAAGAAAATATCATCAAATATTATTAACATATTTTGCTATCAAAAAATTCTGCTATAGCATTACATTTTATGACTAAAAAATCTTGATACTCAAAATTCAGACCTTTAAAAACTATGTCAAGCTCAAGCTATTTAGAATTCACTATAATTTCATATACTATATAAAAAGAAAATAGCTTTAAATAATTTTTTTTATTAGGCTAGGCTCTGAAGATTAAAAATCAAAATTAATTTTCATTAATTCTTCATGTGTACATAAATCATATTAATAGCCAAAAAAATGCTTAATTAAATGCATATAATTCTCATGAAATTCTACCTAAAATAATTACTAAAAGTTGGAAGTGGCATTTAAACTTCAAAGTAACATAATTTAATTTATTTTATAGTAATTAAAAATGTCTATGCTACTTTATAGGGATACAAAACAGGATTATGTTTAACTTCATTTTTCTTCCTTCTCAGAAAAACTTCAGAACATAGAAGTTTAGAAGTATCTTGCTGTATTCAGTTACTGTAGCTCATAGTCCTTTTCACAACCCCCACAGCACTACTTCTTTTTTTCATCAGGTTTTCATTCTGGGAAATTTGATGTTTTTATTGACTGGATTATTAATGCAAGAAACCTGTCAGAAGAGTTATACCACTTAGTAGTTTCAGAGAATTTATTTCTAATTCAGCTTTTGAAGTGCTTAACTTATACTTAATCATAGAGAGAAATTAGTGCATGCATTCACATCTTATGTCAAGCACATGTGAATGCAATTATAAAGTTTCAAGGAGGTAATAAAGCCATAAAACTTATTAGCAACCCAATTTGAAATACTTTTTTATAAGAATACAAATGTAAATTATATCAGGTTTCTTTAAGAATTTAGCAAGAAGAAAAATGACATAAATTTTAAACATTTTTACACAGAAAAAAATGCTACTTTTTGTGAAAATTCAGTGTTTCAGAAAACAGTATTTTATGAGTGCATGAATTTATGTTTTCTGAGGGAAAATAAAACATGGAGCACTTAGAAAATACTCCTGTATTATAATCAGGTTGTAAAAGCATCATAACAGCCATAATGTAAAATTGTTTTTGAAGTTCCTACTTAGTATTATAAATGCTACACCAAGAACAAAACTTGAAAGTATAAAAGAAACTAACATTTTTGGAGTATGAACTATGACACACAACAACTTTGTACACTATGTAACATTGCCCTTATTTCCCCAACAGGCTGTGAGTTTCTCAGACAGGTTAAGTAACTTGCTCAAGGTCACCTTAGTAGTTTATGGCAGGCAAGAGCATGCATCAAGCTTGCTTTTACACTAAAGCCCCATGTTATGTCCACAGTGTCACATTGTCTCCATGTAAGTAAAAAGAAAATGATACAGAAAATTGATTCATAAATGAATGAAATGGGTTGTATCACCTAGAAATAGAATTTGCTTTGTCACAAATAAAATCTTTTCACATCTGTAGGATTACTTCAAATATTTCATTTATATTTTAAAACTTAATTTGAAATTACTTCTTTTTTGTTTAGTCTTAATTTTTCAAACCACATATTTGTCTGTAGCTATTTTCTTCTTTTTTTTCTACTTAGCCTCTAGATCTCATGTAGTTACACATTTGCTGGAGACATCATCCGTAAGAATAGTTTAATTCACTAGGAAGTAGTTATCTAGTTATTGAAGTCTAATATGGTTGACACACTCATTGTTTTTTCCTTGATCTAGAATTACAATTTACTATATATCTTAAATTTGCATTTAAATATATTAAACTATTAGAATTGACTTTCTATCTTACTTGATATGTTTGTGCTCCACTGCAAACGACCCAAATAAAACCATTAAAAACAATTGGCGTATATGGATAAGATTATATTGCAATATTGAACATGAATTTTCCATAACAAAATTATTTTTGCTTTAATACTGTATTATATAACTGATGAAACATAAAATGGTTATTCAGTTATGCATGTATGCACTAACTTTGCATCAAAAACTATTTTTTGATATATTTCCAAAAAAATCCAAATTAAGTACTAAAGTATATTAACTCCATATACCTGGGAAAATAGAACTATTATAAAAATTATATTACAATGTTGCCATGTGAACAAGTATCCACTGTATAAATGCATGTAGTTTTATGTGTTTAGACCTGTAAATATGCATACATACATCTAAATGTGTGTGTGTGTGTGTAGAAGAGAAAAAAATGACGTTTGCCTAATCCAATGAACAGTACAAGATTGCCACCTTCTGGATTTAATACATAAGTGATTTTTTTTTTCTTTTGGAAATAATGTCCCTCTCTTCCAAATGTATTTATTATTACTGATGTTTCTTGGTAGTTTGCACTATATTATACCACTCATATTTAAGTAGTGTTTTTAACACTAGATTTCTTTTACAATTGCTTGGAATTCATTTTATGTGTACAAAGATTTTCTAGATAATATAATAGATCTCAAAATTTCCTCCCAGATGTAGTCATTTGTGTATCAGTGACATAAATAAAGTCAATCTCCCCCTCCTGCCGCCAAAAATAAAACACACTGCAATGGGATCATATATTTGGTAGGAAGTAAATTATTTTTATAATTATAGAAATTAATAAATCAGCAATAAACATATATTCAGTATTTTGTGCAAAATAATGGCAAAACACATTTTTCTAACAGATTTTACTAGTTTGATATTCTGAAATTATATATATATATTGGTTTCTTACCAAAGGTAGCTAAATTAATTTTTTAAAAGCTCAAAATTAAATATATGAATATTATACAAGTATATCTACATTATCAGGATGATAAGACATTATGTGAAGTGAGCAAGCATGTCTTGGATTTACAATTATCACATACAGACCTCTCTTCTCCTTTGGTACCAGATTCCCCTGACCCATGAGGAAGCTGAATCGTGATGTCCCTCATCACCCAAGATTTCATATTCCATAATCAGAACTTGCTGTGAATCTAAAATCCAATCAAACATTTTCAGCAGTGTACTAACTCACTTAGAATACTGATAAATTATAATTTTTAATTTTGCTTATACAGTAAAAAGCATTGATTTCTTTTCTATTAAAGAAATATCAAGGCTTTGGGAAGGGACATGACTAAGCATAGTGTTTGAGCAATTTGCTTTATTTCTTTTTCTTTTGCCTATCTTTTCTTCCTGCTTTCTCCTGTGTTTTGGGGGATATGAGGTGCATATATATTTTACTGAGCTTAAAAGATTGTAAAGTATCTGAATCTTTCTATTTTGCACATGAATAAGATTAGCCGTGCATACAAACATATCAAATATACATACAAATCTTAAATATGTCAGAAAAGGTATACTATTTTTGGTTGTAGACAACATTTTATAACATAATCTAAATGTTCATAGCCACTCTAATATTAATGCTAATTTTATGTAACCTGTGTTGTAAAGGTCTTTTAAAGAACTTATAAATCACTCTTCTTTGGGGGATTGGGATTTTAAAAATCATGATACCTCTCCATTATCTGTGTAAAATTGCAATAAGACATTATTTTAAACATGAGATCATATCCTTGTCCAGATTTCTTGCCCTTCAAACATTATTCATTCATTGAATCCCCAAATGACAACTTCTCAAGTAGATTCAACTAATGGAAATATGGAGTGTATTGAAACAAAATAAGAGTGAATAATGAAACAATTCATTATAATGGAAGAGGATTTTAAATACTTATGACTTAGTCATCTTTATGTAATTCAAATAATCAGAATATTGAGGAACACACTTTTCTCACCTTCTTAATATAGCAACAGAGATGTATTTTGAGGCTCCTGCACTAGTTTTTGTCATATAGCTCCCAATGACATAGGCATCTGTCCCAAATATAAAATGTACATAATTTCTACATCAGGGATTTGAACCTTTGTAAAGAATAGTGCTTTGCTTTTTATATGTAAGAGCTTAGAAATTCTTGAGTTTAATAACAGGTAACTTCAAAAGTGTGTACTAATCTCCCTTTCTGTATACTTACCATAAAAATTAATGGAGATTAAATATGCTATTAAAAGGACAACAAATACTTCTATATTTCTTGCAATGTTACTCTCTGCAGATCTCAATAAAAATTTATTTCAACTGGAATTTCTTTCACAGCTCTATACACTCCAAAATAAATATAATATATAAGTAATTGTCTTAAATAAGATCTTTATATTTTGAGTTAAATGAGGTAAAACAGAGTATAATATAATACAAAAGTAGCAAATTTACAGTATTGACAGTGTATTAGGGGTTCCAAAGACAAAGACTAAGAATTGTGTATATTGTAAGGAATATTCTCACCGAGGAAACTCTCTTAATGAATCTACTAAGGTCCTATGTTTCTGAAGGACTTGGAACTTTGTTAATAAAATCTTCTTCTTAATGAAAGAGAAAGTTGAGAGTAAACTTGGTGCAAGTATCAAAGGCCAGTATGAAACGGAAGGGTCACTTGTAATTGCAGCCTGATGCAAGTTGTATATGACCCATATAGTGCATCTTTCAGATTCCTGCAAAGATTCCAAGGACGTGGCACTAGCCTGGAAGAATTTCTAAATTAATAAAGGTCTGTCATCACTGAGGTCTCTATAAACAACTGAGACCCTAAGACTTGGCAGCTGGATAAATTTGCTTCAAAATTGTAGAAGAAATGTATTTGTCCCAGTTAAGCATAATGACTTTTTATTAGTTGAAATACTTAAAAGCCTGTTTTTTGCTTGTTTGTATTTTTAAATTTTATTTTATTTTAAATTCCAGGATATGTGTACAGAACGTTCAGGTTTGTTACATAGGTATATGTGTGCCATGGTGGTTTGCTGCACCTATCAACCTGCCATCTCGGTTTTAAGTCCTGAATGCATTAGGTGTTTGTCCTAATGCTCTCTCTACCCTTAGCCCCCCACCCCTCAACAGGCCCCTGTGTGTGATGTTCCCCTCCCTGTGTCCTTGAGTTCCCACTGTTCACCTCCCAATTACAAGGGAGAACATGTAGCGTTTGGTTTTCTATTCTTGTGTTAGTTTGCTGAGGATGATGACTTCCAGCCTTATCCATGTCCTTGCAAAGGACATGATGTCATTCTTTTTATGGCTGCATAGTATTCCAAGGGTTATATGTACCATATTTTCTATATCCAGTCTATCATTGATGGGCATTTGGGTTGGTTCCATGTCTTGGCTATTGTAAATAGTGTTGCATGTGTATGCATGTGTCTTTATACTAGAATGATTTCTATTTCTTTGGGTATGTAGCAATAACAGGATTGCTGGGTCCAATGGTATTTCTGGTTCTAGAACCTTGAGAAATCACCACAGTGTCTTCCACAATGGTTGAACTAATTCACACTCCCACCAACAGTGTAAAAGTGTTCCTATTTCTTCACATACTCATCAGCATCTGTTGTTCCTTGACTTTTTTATGATTGCCATTCTAACTGACATGAGATGGTATCTCGTGGTTTTGTTTTGCATTTCTCTAATGATCAGTGATGTTGAGCTGTTTTTCATGTTTGTTGGCTGCATAAATGTCTTCTTTTGAGAAGTCTCTGCTCATATCCTTTGCCCACTTTTTGATGGAATTTTTTTTCTCTTAAATTCATTAAATTCCTTGTAGATTCTGGATATTAACCCTTTGTCAGATGAGTAGATTGCAAAAATTTTCTCCCACTCTGTAGGTTACCGGTTCACTCTGATTCTAGGTTCTTTTGCTGTGCAGAAGCTCTTTGGTTTAATCAGATCCCAATTGTCAATTTTGGCTTTTGTTGCAATTGTTTTTGATGTTAGTCATGAAGTCTTCGCCTAAGCATATGTCCTGAATGGTATTGCCTAGATTTTATTTGAAGGTTTTTATGATTTGAGGTTTTACATTTAAGTCTTTAATTCATCTTGAGTTAATTTTTAAGGTGTATAAAACGGGTCCAGTTTTACTTTTCTGCGTATCAGAAGCAGTTTTCCCAGCACCATTTATTAAATAAGGAATCCTTTCCCCATTGCTTGTTTTTGTCAGATTAGTCAAAGAGCAGATGGTCGTAGATGTGCAGTGTCATATCTCAGATCTTTGTTGGTTTATATGTCTTTTGGTACCAGTACCATGGTTTATTGTCTGTTTTGGTACCACTTCCATTGGTTTATATGTCTGTTTTGGTACCAGTACCATGCTATTTTGGTTACTGTAACCTGGTGGTATAGTTTGAAGAGAGGTAGCATGATGCCTCAAATTTTGTTCTCTTTGCTGAGGATTGTCTTGACTGTACAGGCTCTTTTTTTTGGTTCCACATACAATTTTAAAGTGGTTTTTTCTAATTCTGTTAAGAATGTCAATGATAGTTTGATGGGAATAGCATTGAATCTATAAATTTCTTTGGGCGGTATGACCATTTTCACGATATTGATTCTTCCTATCCATGAGCGTGGAATATTTTATGTGTGTACTATCTTATTTCCTTTAGCAGTGGTTTGCAGTTCTCTTCAAAGATGTCCTTCATGTCCCTTGTTAGCTGTATTCTTACGTAGTTTATTTTCTTTGTGGCAGTTGTGAATGGGAGTTCACTCATGATTCAGCTCTCTGATTGTCTGATATTGGTATATAGGAATGCTTGTGATTTTTGCACATTGATTTTGTATCCCAAGAGTTTGCTGAAGTTGCTTATTGGCTTAAGGAGTTTTTGGGCTGAGACAATGGAGGTTACTAAATATAGACTCATGTCATCTGCAAACAGAAACAATTTGACTTCCTCTCTTCCTGTTTGAATACTCTTTATTTCTTTCTCTTGCCTAATTGCCCTGGCCAGAACTTCGAATACTATGTTGAATAGGAGTGATGGGAGAAGGCATCCTTATCTTGTGCTGGTTTTCAAAAGGAATGCTTCCAGTTCTTGCCCATTCAGTTTGATACTGCCTATAGGCTTGTCATAAACAGCTCTTATTATTTTGGGATATGTTCCATCAATACCTAGTTTATTGAGAGATTTTAGAATGAAGGAATGTTGAAAGTTTTTTGAAAGCCTTTTCTGCATCTATTGAGATACTCATGTGGTTTTTGTCATTGATTCTGTTTATGTGATGGATTACGTTTGTTTGTTTAAGTTGAACCAGCCCTGCATCCCAGGGATGAAGTCAACTTGATCATGGCGGATAAGCTTTTTGATTGTTTCAATTTGCCAGTGTTTTATTAAGGATTTTTGCATCATTGTTCATCAGGGATATTGGCCTAAAATTTTCTTTTTTTGTTTTGTCTCTGCATGGCAGACTGTTTGATTTTGGAATGATGGAGAAAATTTATATAGCAAGCAGGACTCAGTAGTTTTATAAAATAATGTCTGTGGACAACAGAGAGGAGGAAATGACAGATACTGCCATACAGTCCATGTGACTGATCACATGTGCGCCATCACCTGGAGAATTTAAATGGACTCCAGTGCCCAAAATGTGGTGGGTAGCGTTAAGCCAAATAAATGTAGTTTCAGTTATTTTTATTGTGAGTACTGAATGACCCAGAAAAACATCTGGAAAAATAAAATAATAAGCAAAGGTTATGTTGTCTTATAAAATGGAGTCAGTTCTCCAAAATGTAGTTCAAAAAATTTGAAGTTACTAAAATAACACTAGGATAAGACAGCTGATTAAAGATCTTTCTATGCTGGGCTGATTGTCTTTGTAAAAAAGAAGAAAATTGCCCCAAAAAGGAGTAAGATCAGAGGTATTAGGTTGTTGCAAAATAACTTTGGTTTTTGCCATTACTTTTGCACCACCTAATACAAATACAATTGAAATCATTACCTTCAACAGGTTTTCATAAATCTGTACCTGGTCTCCTGAGAAAGCAAGTTCAGATCCCTGATGTAAAATTCCCAGAAAACTCAGTTATTATACACTCACCATTTGATCAATTAACAGATGCTGTTGGAGTATTCCAGGAAGAAAAAAAAATCAGAAGTTGGGATTTTCCTAAAACATCTCTCACATTCTTTTGCCATGTGAAAGTGAGATAAACCAAATTTATGTCTAGATTTTTAATGTCAAGAGTAGAAAAAGAAAAAGATGAGTGACTCATTTTGGGCAGTTTTGGATGGTTTATATCCTTAGCCTTCTAACTTCATAACAAAATCATTGCTTTAGAAGTTGGGCTGAGTGGTCAATACACTTTTTAAATTTTTTGAGCCTCATTTGTCCTTCCAAGTATATGAGTTAGTACAGTTCTCAATTGGTGGTACTTGCATGCTCCTATTACCATACCAACAACAAAGGCATAAATTGAAGAATCAGCCCAAAAACAATAACACAGTGTAATCAGAGGAGTAAAGTGTCTGCTACTGCAAAGAAAAGCTCCAACCCTCCAGTCTGGAATCTTTATGGGTTCTTGTTTCATGTTAGAACTTCTCAAGGAAAGAAACTTGAGTATAAGTTCTCCTTGATGCAAGGTCACCTAATGGTTTTAGCAGCATTTTTACACTAAGAAAACAATTATTTATATTTAAGCTGGGGAGAGGAGGATGTACTCTGGAGAGAATTTGGAGGCACCTATACAAAGCTCGATTTGTTAAGAATAGTTATATTTATTATGAAATGAATTTTTATTAAACCAAGATATTAGGAAAGATGTTAAATGTTGACTCAATTTTTATTTCAAAAAACTATTAATAATGAGCTTCTTTTATAAGCATAACTTTATACCTGGTTCTCTGATTTAAGAAGTATACGTGTTTCTTGTTCAAAAAATTTTTTAATGATGATTTTTTTTAAGTCTTTCACAGTCACAATATAATAGAAACTTTTGCGTGTAAATGATAAAATATTTAACTCCAAATTGTCTTTGTGGAGAGCAGAAGCTAATGAAGGACTACTTCAAGGGACAATCCCCAAGTAACTTTAGTAATTTGACTTCCGTGATTGAAACATAGGAATTTTGATGGCCAAAAACCTCCCATATGAGAGCGTACTTTAGCACCCATGAACTCATTCAACTAAAAGGAGAGAAAGGAGTCGTGCTTATGCATTCTAAACTTTAAACTTTACTGTAAAATGTGTGTTATCAGTGTCTTTGATGTGAGATATCCAAAGAAATGCATCTCTTGGAGAAAGAGTAGGATGCTATCCATAAATAGCTTATCCTCTACTCTAGAGAGCACATTTATTTTTCAACCTTTCCTTCAATTTCTTATTGTGTTGGTAAAACCTGTTGTCAGTTAGGAACATTAATTTCCACTTTGAGGAAGAGATGAGCAGAGGATCAGAGAATTTCTGCAAGCACTGCGGTAAGGCTACTTCCTTGCTCTTTGCCATGTCTTTTGTTGATCATTCTGGGACCAATGAAATAAGCAGTACATCACATTGATCAATGGCTTTTCTAAATGCCCCTTAACATTGCCTCCAGAAAATAGAAACCTTATCTTATTTAAGTAGTGTATTAGTGCAGAAATTGAACAAATATATTAACTCATAAATTAAGATGGTACAAATGCCATTTCTGTATATTAACTTTAACAACATAAATTCACCAATGATAATGTATATTCGTAAAATATTTCTCTTATACGACTCCCATAATATATCTATTTTCAGTTTGAAACATTAAAGATAACTAAAAAATGATTCTGAATATAGAATCCTTCTATACACGTTACACTCCACCACTCCTGAATCCTTTACATCACTTCATCAAAACTAATTTGACAGAGATTTCTTTTTAATGATTTGCCTTAAGGTAGTACCTCCAAAGTATTTCACTTAGTGCATACAGAACAAAATAAATCTATTTTCCCCACACTCATGCATCATTCTTTTGCATATTACTTAACTGCATAATCAAATATATGTGAAACTAGCACAAAGAGACATGAGAATACAACATATTCTTGGTAAGCATACAAACTAAAAAATAGCCCAGTTGTCATGTCTATTAAAAAGAATATAAAACATTGGTTAATCTATCACATGATTTGGTTAGTCTGTCAAAATTTACATGAAAGTAAATTTTGAAAGCTTTGACTGTAATGCCTTGTCAGCAATTAAATAATGTGAGAAAAGGAAATTTCAAAACATATTCCTAAGTAAACATTTTATTTCTACAGGGGAATTAAAGCCTCCTGAATAAACATTTTTCTTCCTTTCAAATAAATTTATTTTCAAAAATAATTTATCCACTATCATGTCTTTATTCAACTGAGTCCTAGCTATAAAGACACACTCATGTGGCTAAGGAGAGCCTGGATTTTATCCCCAGCTGTAGCCACTTGAGTCATTCTCTACCGTAATTAGACTCATATCTTCATTTAGCATTTGCAAAGTCGGTTAGTCTAACTTCAGTCAGTCTTATGTGTCTGCTTTTCTGACGTTGCAGCTGGTCAAGACACATAAGGGCATTTTAGCACCAATATAAGCTCCACAATATTTAGGGAAAAAATCAATTATCTAGAGACAAATGCAAGCAGCTACTGCTTTTAATCATCTAGACACAAATTCCTATAGCAAATAATATTTCTGATGCAAAATTGAAACACTCAAAAACGATGTTTAAGGCAACTAGTTATAAGGTATTAAGTCAGAGGCTCACATAGCTGTCAGCTTCATAGATATTTAAATATGCACATGTACAAAACTTATTCCAACATATTTGATTCCAAGTTGAACTCGATATTTTGTACTTTTTAAGAGCTCCACAAGTGATTATTAGGAATGCGTTTCCTACTGAGAAATGCTTGCCTACGCTTGTCAGCCACTGACTACGGGAGAAACTTAATTGTTTCAGAAAAAAGAGTAGAGTAGCAAATGTAGACAAAAACAGTACAAGTCAGTACAAGTATTTTTGATGCATAACCACTAATAGTGCCTCTTTGTGGCACTACTTAGAATGAAATATACATGAACAAAAATTTCAATTGATGGAGCTCTTCTATCCAATGATTAAATGGAGTACTATCTTCTCATTTCCTGGGAAAGCCAAAGTTTCCCCTTCAGGCTGTGATACCTGAAATATGTTTATTCTTGAGTAATTGTCTGGGCCTTTCTTTCCTTTCTAAAATTAATTAATGAGTATATGTATGTATATATTTACTGCTGTGCTTCTGGTACTTTAATGTTTAATTAAATGAAGATTTTCAGTGGTAGAAGAAAGACTCCAACAGTTTTTCTCTTGTATCCCAGAAATGGGACCCACATGTTCTTCCATTTGAAATTAGAAAATATCCTCAAAAAGACTGTCAAACTAAAATTGTTTTTGTTTAGCATTTGTTTTGTCTTTCTTTAGCTTCTATCCTCCAATGTGTGTGTTTTCTCAAACCTCAGTTTTTTACTTTTTCTAACCATGAAAACCTTTGCCCTCTTTTGCAGTGAGTCACCTCTCTTTCCACGCAATAAAATAACTTCACTGAAATTCTTGTTATATTCTACTATCTTCCCTATTTTTCTTTTTATTTCTGTCAGATGTAAGATAAACTGTTAAAACATTAGCATTATTACCTCTCTAACGTATTAAGGATGAATACTGGATGCTGAATTTAAGCATTTTGAATTTTTTTTTTAAATTCACTTTCCTAAGAGACAAAAAGTTTCTTTAGGTTTATCACATTCTTCCTTGTATTGCTGGTGTTTCCTTTTAAAATACCCAAATTCTATCTGTTATTAACATAGCAGACTGTGAGTCTTCTTACTTCTCACTGCTCTTTTCCTTTAGTTCTGAGCAAAATGATTCCTGGAGTCATGGAATTTTCGGCATAGACTGTTTACACTCTCTTCTTGGGCACCATTTACCACACTTTCATTGATTCTTTTTCCTCCACTCCAGTTCAGGAAGATAACCCCTGTGCTATAAAAATACCTTCTCTTTAGTCATTGTAGTCAAAAATAGCACATATTTGAACCTACACTCAGCAGCTCTGAAATACATAACCATGGTCAATGGTTATTTAATCAACAATTCAAATCAAAATTGAGAGTCTGAGAGAAATTTCCAGAAGGCCATAGGATTTCACTGAAGTTCATCTGATAATGGTTCCTTGTGTAACCCTGGATGTTACACTAAAACAGACTAAAAAGGGAGAAGATTAGTGATACCCAGTATATAATACTATAAAGCACCTGGAATTAAGAATCCAGTGGCCTAAATAAATCAAATAGGCAAGCTGTGCTTTATTGAGTGAGCTCATGGTTGCCCATAGAAACTTATGGTTCTTACAATTTGAAGTCTAAAACAAAACTCTTGAGAGCCCCCAAATGAAGTTCTGTACACTCTTACAACAGAACCTGCCTGCATTAACTGTTGCCAACCAGACCTGTGTCAACATGTTGCAGTTGTGTGAATGTTGCATTCTAAATACAAGGGTTTGGTTTTTATTTATTCATGCATTCATTGTGTTTGCATTTATTTATGTACTTCTACAAATATCGGCTAAAATAAGACTGTGGATGTCAACCTAAATAATAGACAAAAGGAAACCTCTCAAAAAGAAAATGATGTTTATTTAGAAAAGCCTTTGCAATATGAATATGCATGCCATAGTAAACTACATATAAACTGAAGGAGAAAAGGAAAGCCAGAAGTTTTTAAAGAAAAAAAGGAAGATTTACATAATTGTTTTGAGGTAATTATCCTTGGCTACAAAGATCAATAACAAGGGTGGCACCAGTCCAAGTTTAGATAGGCAGTTGCTGAGCAGAAGCCTTCACAGAAGTATCATTTTATATATAAAGCTGTGATTGCCTTGGTGAAAAGTTGTGGTTTTTACAGTCTTTTGTGATAATTCTTTTTATAGAGTGTTCATCTATGAGAACCTTACCTTTATAGCCTTCCCTGGCTCCACTCATCATATTTTTTTAACACAAGTGACCATTTTAATTCTGATAACTTTCACATTTATTTTTTTTTTAGGTTTCGTTTTTTTCTCTGACAGCATCACTGACCAGTTATCCCGTAGTTAGCCTTTGATTGCCCCTTGGTTTGGGGATGGCTCTTTCTCAGGTTGTTGGTCTATTCCATATTGGAAGCAGTAATTGGCAAATAGGAATCAGTGTCCGTTTTAGCCAAATTTGAGTAATAAGGGAACTTTGGAGGAAGTGGTTTTCAGGTTAGGGCTGGGTCTACCTGGAGTCCATGGTTAAGTTTAATTTTGTCTGTTCCATAGTGGTTGACTGTCATTTTAAGGTTCTGAGTGAGAGCTATGCTGTTAGGAGTTGTACTTCTGAAGAAATTGTACAAGTAACATACAAAATTAAAACATCTACACACACACACATGCACACACAGCAAAATTAATAGTAATAAAATCATCTCAATTTATATAATAGTTTAGAGCCATGAACCTAGTCTTTAAGGCAATCAATTTATCAAATCAAATGACCATGAGAATTTAGGTGAGACCTTTTGTCATTGTGTGACCTGTTTTCTTATTTGTGTATATGGGTTGCAACTTTTCCAGAGGAATTTATTCTGGTACATTATGTAGTATTAGCGATAGCACAGATATTCTTATTTATCCAAGTGATAATATGCAGCAATTTTATTATCTAGTATCCCATGACTGGATTGAATTAAAGCAGAGAGAGAGAAATAGTGGTATTAGGGATGTTGCCAAAATTACTCATTAGGTGGACTAAAGAACCTCTTAGGTCAGATGCCGTAAAGTTACCACTGAAAGTAATTAGTTTTTAAATTTCAATTATACCGTTATTTTGCCAAGTAAAAAATGTAGGCAGGAAGAGAGATAAGAATCTCATTATGATATGGAGTCTTACTCTGACATCTTTAGGAAAAGCTATCTACAGTGTGAAGCCATCAACTTCTCATTTTGGTTTGCAGTTTGAGTATATCTGGATATGATATCAAGCCAATTGGTGAGCACTCTGTGTGGTCCATGTATCAGGCATAAGACATATTCATTAAAACTCATCCAGCTTATAGGGCTTTAGGAACATAGTAGTTTCTATTTTTGGTAATTTAATAGAATAAAGTTAGGTTGCAGCAACCTAAAAGAATTCAGTATCTTGTCTACTCTACAAGTAGACAATAAAAACCTTGAAAAGAGTGCACAGGGGTACAGTGGAATAGCAGGTATGTTATAGCTTTTCTTTAGAAACATAACTTTTCTCTCTATAGTTATCTCAATTTCTACCAAATACAATTTGAGACAAAGAATTTTTGTTTGTAAAATAAGTTTAGTTTCATCAATTTTGGTCAGATTATTTACATAAGTGCAGCAAGGTAGGTATTAATTACATCAAAATCTCAAATTTAAGAACTTCTTGGGACTAGGTTATCAAATAAGTATAGAATTTGGATTTGGTTAAATCTAAACAAGTGTTAAAAAAAAAAACAATGGTTAAATCTAAACCAGATGGTCAAAAATCTGATGAGTTCAAAACTGATAAGAAAGTATAGTTACTTTTGGCAAACAACATAGTAACAAGAATTATGATGGATGACATATTCGATCTTTAAAAAATTTGTACAATTTTGGAAAATTAATTCAATAATATACTCATAAATGTAACTGCAGTACCTATAAACAATTTAAAATATGACATTTCAGTCAAAACCTTGGTAATATAACCAGTGTGTTCAACTATATCCTGAAAGAGAGCAGATTCTTATTGAACTTATGCAAAAATTAATATTCCCATAGAATTGAGAATGCTTAAGAATACATTCTGAATATTGGAAAGAATAAGTAGGGAGAAGCAAATGTTATCACTTTTGTTCGAAAAGTAAACTTTACCAAATTGGTGTAAACTATAGATAGCTTAAGACAAAACGTTGTCTTCAATCTGGAAAACAAAACATTTAACTAAGGATCAAACAATGTTACAAATAAAAGTTGTAAAAGCATTATATTCAGCAGTTATCAAATCTTGTGCAATTAAAATATTTGCTAAATCTTGCTTCACAATTTTATGTACCCATCAGTTTCTTCATTAGTTTTGAAAAATTTTACTTCATCTATTGGCATTACCTTGAAGTTACCAGAAGAGTGTATTAAAAAGTAATTATTGGAGGCTTTTCTTTGAATCTAATCATAGATGCTTTCAGAGAAAAATTAAAACGGTAAATGTGGATGACAAAATTTTATATTAGCCATTGTTAAAAATCTGATAAGAGTTCAGAATTGATAAGAATATACAGTTATTTTTGGCAAACAACATAGTAACTAGAATTATGATGGATGGCCTTTTAGATCTTTAAAAATTTTATGCAATTTTGGAAAATTAATTCAATAATATGCTAATAAATGTAACTGTAAGATCTAGCATCACTTATTTGACAAAGATACATGTATAATTCAACATCTCAAATAAGTATGATTTAGATTAATAATTCTGTTTGATACAACTGAAAAGTTCCTAGGGTCCATGAAATATCCAAAATGAGTTTAAGATAAAAAAAAAAAAAAGACTTAATTTATTGCTTGATCTTGGGAGGCCTGCAAAATGTCAAAAAGTTTGAAACACGTCTCCCAAATAGAATCACATGTTTTGGGATATAATAGTCATTCACTTAACCAGAGTGATCAAAGATTTTTAAAACAAAAGAAAGTTACATATATGTGAAAAAAAAAAACAACCATTTCAAACTCATTTTTTTCTAAGTAATCAAAGAAACCCAATAAGACCAACATAAAACACAGGACATTTTCTTAGAAAGATAAAAAAATCTTTGATACTGAGGCAACTTACCGAAATAATGAAGAATAATAAGTTTCCTCTACTGTGATTTGTTCTCCTTATAAGAAGCCCCTTTAGATAATTTGAAAGTTGAACCTGATGAAAAGCCACTTAAATTTAATCAGACACAAAAAGAATGTATGCCGAAGGTTATGAGTCTACAATTTGTCATATTTATTGGGAAGGTAAACAAGAAAACTATTACCTTAAGCAGGGGCATAGATAGTTCTTAGTAAAAGCAGGGAAAATTTTCCAATTACATGGAACAATTCAAACACTAAAATAAAAGCAAAGAGGAAAACGTTGACCTAAACTGTAAAGTTGCAGTTCAGATGATGGTGAAAAACTTAAAAAAACCAATTGCCTATTAAATCAAAATCTCTTGCCATTTTTATTAAGGAAATATCAGTAATTCAAGAAAACCTTGTTTTAACAAAGGGGACCACAATTTTAATTCTGTATCACTATGTGTGTATATATCTCAAAGCTCAATTTTTAGAAAGACTTATAAATAATTTCCTTTTAATTATAGCTGGCTTGATCACACACAAATTTCCCTCATAAATTTGTCATTCATTACCTTTTCATGATGTACTCACACTTTTCATGATGTGCTTAGACATTTAATTTGGTACTATCTTTTCTCTTTTTTTAAATAACCAGTGATTTTGCTTTAGGAAAAATTTACTCCCTTTTTAAAAATCATTTTGAAAAATTAGGTTCTTATCATTTGAAATCTCCTGATCAAAAATACATCTTAATACTTACAAATTTTTTCACCTTTCTTCTATCTCCTATATGTATTTTTTTCTTTTTATAAGGTTTATTTGTTTGCTTGTTTATTTATTTTTAGAGACATGGTTCTGATACATTGCCCAGGCTGGTCTTAAACTCCTGGCCTCAAGCAATTCTCCTACCTCAGCTTCCCAAAGTGTTGAGATTACAGGTGTGAACCACTGTATATGGTCCTTGTTTCTTTATATATATATATTTCTATTTCTTTCATAAAATTACTCTTTGAAACAACTTTAAATACCTTCTGAATTTTGGGAAAAAATTTATCAAAAATCCACGTTTATACCTTTGTTATATTTTTTTCATCAAAAACATATTTTTGTTGACTTTGTATACAAAATTATACATATTTATTAGAATTTTTAACTCTTGATAACTGTAATTTCTATTGAAAACGTGAAGCAAAAAATTTTGAAATGTCTGTCACATATTAGTATTTTAAAGATGAGAAGCATTTTTCTTTTTAAAAAAAAAATAAAAAAGTGGATGAAGCAATGAACAGACATTTGTCAAAAGAAGACATTTATTCAGCCAACAAACATGAAAAAAAGCTCATCATCAGTCACTAGAGAAATGCAAATCAAAACCACATTGAGATACCATCTCATGCCAGTTAAAATGGCGATCACTAAAAAGGAGACAACAGATGCTGGAGAGGATGTGGAGAAATAGGATCACTTTTACACTTTTGGTGGGAGTGTAAATTAGTTCAACCATTGTGGAAGACAGGTGGTGATTCCTCAAGGATCTAGAACTAGAAATACCATTTGACCCAGCAATCCATTATTGGGTATATATCCAAAGGATTATAAATCATTCCACTATAAAGACAAATGTACACATATGTTCATTGTGACATATTCACAATATAAAAGACTTGGAATCAACCTAAATGCCCATCAATGATAAAGAAAATGTGGCATTTATGCACAATGGAATACTATGCAGCCATAAAAAAGAATGAGTTCTTGTCCTTAGTGGGGACATGGATAAAGCTGGAATCCATCATCCTCATCAAACTAACACAAGAACAGAAAACCAAACACCACGTATTCTCACTCATAAGTGGGAGTTGAACAATGAGAACAGGTGGACACAGGCAGAGGAATGTCACACACCAGGGCCTGTTGTGGGGTAGTGGGAGACAGGAGGGCTAGCATTAGGAGAAATACCTAATGTGGGTGACAGGTTGATGGGTGCAGCAAATCACCATGACACATGTGTACTTGTTTAACCTGCGTATTCTGCACGTGTACCCTAAACTTAAAAGTATAATTTAAAAATCAAATAAAATATTAGAAATGTGTTTCCCTATTTGAAAACTTTTATGTGTGTTAATAGACCCAAATATATTAGGTTTTCCCATAAAATTTAGGAAGGCAAAAACATACCTTTATTTACACGTAAGTTTTTATTTTAGTATTTTACCTTATTTGAAAATAACATTAGAAGTTTAATGAGCATCTATTACTTAATATAATAAAATATAATTTTAAGAATTCAAATTATATGTTTATTAATAAATGTTGATCCCATTTTTATTCACCAAATGTATATATTTTTAACAACTATACCCATATTACTTATTAAAACTGAGATATTAGACAAAGCTAGTCATCATTTTAAGTTATTTCTCTTTTAACCATTTTCATAGCCTATGAATATTAGGTGTCACCTAAGTCAAATCCTTCTAGGTACAGAAATTACTATTTTGCCAATAACTTAGAAGATACAACTGTTTTCATTAAGCAAAAATATTAAACTGGTCTTACTTATCCAAGTTACAAAAACAAAGCTTATGCTTTTTTTAGGGTAGGGTTGTATTGTATTATCCTAAAACAATTAGCAGAGGCAAATACAATTCTGTATGAAAGTAAATGCAGACAAAAATCTATGCTGACAATTCTGAAAATACTTTTATCAACAAATTTAAAGCTAGCTTATTTATGAAAAGTTTTCTTAAGTCATGTGAACTAAAGGATTTGCTTACTTACTATATATTCTCACAATTTACATGAGCACTTACCTATGGCAACCTGAATAGAATTTCTTAAGGGGTTTCTGGATGGTTACTCCCAATACTAACATGTAGACACAACACACAGTGTAATACATGTACATATGCATAAACACATATAAACACACATAAATATATATAGCTACATATGCACACACACACAAATCTTATAGCTTTCATTTTAGAACTTAATAAAGTGGCTGTAAAACATACTGATACAAGTTTACCAACTGATAAAAGAAAAATTTGATCCAAATTTTATTTCTGACAAATTTTTTATTTCAGTTTTAATTTTCTATTGGACATTGAGAATTCATAATTTTCTATATATATTTATGTACAGGAGGCCGTATACATTATTGGAATATGCAGTGATATGAATACAATATGATTTATGAATATAATTCAGAAGAATTAACACATCACCTCAAATACCTTACATTTTTTTGTGGTGAGAACATTGTGAATTCACTTAGCAGTTTTGAAATATACTATATTAACTGTAGTCATCATGTGGTGCAATATATCTTTAAAAAGAATAAAACATAGTCCTCCTGTCTAACTAAAATTTTGTACCCTCTGACCATTTCCCCACTCCTGGCTTCTGTAATTACCCTTCCAATCTCTGTTTCTCTTTTCTTAAGGTTAGCCTTTATTTCTATAAAGCTAACTCTTGGAACTTTTTCTGCATGTTATACATTTTGATGTGTTATGTTTCTATTTTCCTTTGTTTCAAGATATTATTTGATTACTTTATTGATTTCTTAATCAGTTGTTCAGGCATGTGTTGCTTATTTTCCACATATTTGAGAATTTTCCAATTTCCCTTCTGTTATCGATGGCTAGTTTTATACTATTATTAATGAAAAAAATACTTAATATGATTTTCATCGTTTTAAATATGTTGAGACTTGTTATTTTTTTTATTTCTAACACACAGTCTGTCCTGGAGAATGTCCTGTGTATGCTTGAAAACAATGTGTAATGTGCTGCTGGTGGATGGCATAGTCTATATGTGTTTCTTAGGTCTATTTGGTCTATAGAGTTCTTCATGTCTAGAGATTCCTTATTGATGTTTTTTTCTAGAAGATTTATCTTTTGTTTAATATGGGATATTAAAGTCCTCTAATGTTAATATATTGCTGACTATCTTTTCAGTTATGATAACGTTTGCTTTATATATTCAGGTATTTTAATTTTGGTGATCTATCTATCTATCTATAGCTGTATGCCTCATAGCAACAAGGAATTGTATTATAAAAGTATCTATAGATAGATATGTCTATATATATCTGTATATATCTATGTGGATAGTTTTGGTGAAATAGATATATAGACATCTATCTATGGATGTGTATCTATAGATATCTATATCTCTATCAATCTATATCTAGTTAGATAGATAGATAGATAGAAATTAATAGATAGCTATCTTCTCTTTTAGTCCATTTCCTGGTGCTTATACCTGAATGCCTAAACATGGGTAATTCATACAGATATAAATGAATTTTCTTTTTCACATTTATTGAAGCAGAGAAGTCAAGGGGCCGCATTTGTTAAGAGCCTTCTCTCTGGTGAGAACCCTAAAAACCCACAAGGTGGTGCAGAATATTGCATGATGGAGGGGCTGGACATGTGTTAGGTCAGATCTTTCTTTTTCTTCTTATAAAACCACCAGTTCTCTTCCATGACAACCCATTAATCCATCAACACATTAACCCATAAATGAATGAATAAATCTATTCATGAGGGCAAAGCTTTCATAATCCAATCACTATTTAAAGATCTCACATTTCAATACTAGCACATTGGAGATTAAATTTCAATGTGATTTTTGAAGGGAATCAATATTCAAACCACATAATCCTCTCTGTGAATATATTTTTTTATAAATTGTATAATACTCTTCTTTGTCTCTTTTACAATTGTTGACATAGGGTTTATTCTTTTTCTGATATAAATATAGCCAATCCTTCTCTCTTTTGGTTATCATTTGCATGGGATTTTTAGAAAATTTCATTAACTTCAGCTTGTGTGCTCTTAAAACTAAATTATGTCTTTTATAAGTAGCATATAGTTTTGTCTTGTTGTGGTAATGGTGATTGTTGTTTTATCCATTCAGAAAATCTATGTCTTTTATGGGAGAATTTAATCCAATTATATTTAAAGTAATTGATAGGTAAGGACTTGCTACTGCCATTTTGTTATTTTTACTATGACTGCTTTACAGTTTCTTCGTTCCATCCTTCCACCCTTACTATCTTCCTTTATTATTTGATGATTTTTTAGTGGTTGGCTTTGACTTATTTTTCTTTATTCTTTTGAGTATCTACTAAAGTATTTATATGTGTAGTTACAATGAGGTGTACATAAAAACTTAGTTATAACAGTATGTCTTAAACTCATAACAATTTAACTTTGTTTCTATACAAGGAAGTTTCAAGTTCTACATTTTGAATTCTCCTCCCTTCACATTGTGTATTACTGATGTCACATGAGTATAAAAGATCAGTAACATAAAATGTGAGGGGAGGAGAATCCTGTATCTTTTGCATCTTTTATATATCACGTATTCATTAAAATTATTGTAGCTATATTTTTAATAATTGACTCTTTTCTCTTTTGTACTAGAATTAAAATCATTTATGTGTATCACTACAGTAATAAAGCATGATGATTTTTATATTATTTTTACCTTTACTGTGAGTTGTCCGCTTACATACACTTTCACATTGTATTTGACATCCTTTCCTTTCAAGTTATGGAATTATCTTTAGCATTTCTTTAATGGAGGTCTACTAGTGACAAACTCTCACTGTTTTGTCTGGAAAAATCTTTATCTCTCCTTCATTTCTGAAGAATAACCTTACCAGATATACTATTCTTGATTGGCAGCATTTTATTTTCAGCACTTTGAATATGTTGTCCCATTCTGTCCTGGTCTAAAAGGTTTTTGCTTGTAAACACCTGAGAGTCTTATGGAGGTTCTTTTGTTTGGGACAAGTTGCTTTTCTCTGGCTGGTTTCAAAATTCTGTTTTTGACTTTTGAGAATTTGATTATAATATGATCTTGGTGAGTTTTTTAAATGTTTAATCTATTTTGGGTTTGGGGCAGTTTATTTGCTTGTAATATTTACTTCCCTCGCCAGATCTAGGAAGTTTTCTCTCAATATTTCTTTCAGTAAACTTTTTGCTCCATTCTTTTTACTAATCTTTAAGAGACTCCTTTAAAACATATATTGGCTTTATTGATGATGTTCCATAAGTTTTGTAGGCATCTTCACTCTGTCATTTTTTTTATCCTTTTGTCCTTTAAACTGGGTCATTTCAAATGACCTGTCTTTGAATTTACTAATTCTTTCTTTTACTTGATAAATTCTGCTGAATACGCTTTCTGTCTTTGTCTATTTTATGCTGCTAAAACAGAATGCCACAAGCTGGGTAACTTATAAAAATATAGAAGTTTACTTGGCAATTGTTTCTGAAAGTTGAGATGTTCAAGATCAAAGGGCCACATCTAGTGAGGGCCTTCTCCTTGCATTGTAACATGGAAAAAGGGATAACATGGTGAATGAGAGAGACAAATTGGGCTAAACTCATCTTTTAATTAGGAGCCTACTTCCACAATAACTAACCCAATTTCATTATAATGGCATTAATCAATTTATGAGGGTAGGGCCCTCATAGCCTAATCACCCCTAATAGATTCTACATCTCAATAATATCACATTAGCAATTAAATTTCAATGTGAGTTTTGGAGGGGACATCCAAAACATAGTAGTTTCTATGGAATTTCTTAGTTGTCTTATTCAGTTCTTCAACTTAGAATTTGTTTGCTTCTTTTTTATGGTTTCTATCTCTTTATTAAACTTCTATTTCTTCATGTTTTGTTTTTCTGGTTTCTTTTGGTTGTATATCTGTATTTTCTTGTAGCTGAGTGAGCTTCTTTAAAATGATTATTTTTAGTTCTTTGTTAGAGAGTTCACAGGTTTCATTTATTTACGGTTGTTTACTCATGTTTTATTTTATGATTTTGGTAATGTCATGTTTCTATAATTATTTCTGATCCTTATGGTCTTGCATTACTGTTTTTATGTTTGAAGAATTAGGCACCTCTTCTAGTTTTTACAGGCTGATTTTAACAGAAAAAGCCCTTTGCAAGTCAACATGCTCAGATTGTGGGCTGGCCATTTGGCAGGTCCAAGGGGAAGCTTGAAGCTGGAGTCTTCAGAGGGGTTGACCTGTGCCTGGGTAGACAGGTCAGTGAGCCTGACACCCGCGTCCACAATGGCCAGCCTCCTGGCTGAGTCTGCAGGGTTGGACTTGGAACCTGAGTCCACTGGGATGGGCCTGCAATTTGACTCTATTCGTGCAGGTCTGCGTCAGGGCCCAGTATGGTAGATTTGTCTTCTGAGTCCCTAGCAATGTACTTGAAACATAAGTCTGTGGGATGGGCTTTGAATCTGTGTCTTTTGGGGCTAAAACTTAGATCCATGGGGGCTGACTTTGTATTGGGGCAGGGTTTGAGCTTGAGGCTGCAGAACCATCCTAGCATGAAAATTGACCTGGTGCCTGAATCCATGGGGATGGGATTGCTTTGGATCTCTGGAGGATAACCCAATGCCAGAGTCAACTCTGGCAGTCCTGACCTCTGATTCCAAAGGAGGAGGCATCTTGGTTTAGTTTATGAGTTCTGGAGTGAGCCTGCAACTTGAGTCCTCAGGTGTCGGTCCTGGAGCCTGGGTCAGTGGAGACACAGCATGGCACCAGAATTTAATGGGAAGCGCCTAAGCCCTGGGTCCACTGCAGCATGGATCCGTGGGTACTTGTCGTGGAATTTGGATTGAAAATATATGGGTCAGCCTGGAGACTGTGGCTACAGGATTTGGCCTAGTGCTGGTTGAGGAGAATGTGGATGGGTGGAGGCTTGTTCTTTAAAGCAGTCTGGCAATAGGGCAGCCCTGAAACCTGGATCTGGGGTCATGGGTAACAGCCTGGTGCCAACTTTCACTCAGGCAAGCCTAGTACTGTGGTATGTGGTAAAGTTGTATGCTCACTTTGCTCTTATTCTCTCAAGTGGAAGTTGTTTCTCTTTCCACTGTGGTTCCCACACTTCGGGGAGGGGTAAAGAGTGTAATGTGAAACTGTCTTTCCTACCTGTTCAATACATCTTCTCTTATTTCTGAACTGTATCCAGGTGCTGTAATATCTTATCTGAATTTCTTAGTACTTGCAAAGGTATTTTTACGTGCGGATAATTGTTCAAGTTGATGCTTTTGTGTCAGTGCAAGCGCTAGAAACTTCTGTTCCACCAACTTGCGGACGTTACACTCCTTCATTGGTTTTTCCTTCCTTCCTTCCTTCCTTCCTTCCTTCCTTCCTTCCTTCCTTCCTTCTTTCCTTCCTTTCTTCCTTCTTTTCTTTCTTCCTTTCTTTCTGTCTCTTGCTTTTCCCTTCCCTTTTCTTCCCTCTCTCCCCCTCCCTCCCTTCCCCTCCCTTCCACTCCTCTCCCCTCCCCTTCCCTTTTTCCCTTTCATCCTCCATATCTCTCTCTCATTCTTTTTCTTTATTTTTCTCCCTTGTTTTCTTCTCTTCTCATGCTTTTTGCATGAAATAAAAATTTAGCTTAGTGACTGGAGTGGAAACTGTTGACTTCCTGTCTTAGTGAAATGGTTTGAATATTTTACCACTTAGTGTATTAATTAATACTGAAAGTTATTTTTGACATCTTCAGCTTATTTCTAATTGTAACCTTATGCAATGTTTATTAAATTATTCTACATTAACCTTATTACTTTACCTTTTAGATTGTGTTTATAGTGGTGAGAAAGGACTGAATGCATATGGACTGTGATCCGTATTTCTCATAATTTTTAAGGGAACTTTGCAGAGGCATTGGAAGAAACCAAGTAACCTAGTCTAATCTGTATTCAACAGGATACCTAATTCTTCACATAGACAGAATAGTAATATTTGGTAACAGAACAATACATTTCTTTTAAATAATCTTAAGCATTCCTGGTTAAAGGTTGGTTTTAGTAAATTAATACAGACTCTGTGGATTTAGGACTTGAATGAGTGCTATGTATTGTTGTGTGTAAAATGAAGATGTTTTATAAATGTTTTTCAATACGAAATAATCTTCAGACACACATTGATACCTCATTTACCTTAAGCTTGAAAGCATTTATCGTTCAAATAATGTCAAAGTGTGATGGAAGGAAATGTGTCAAAAAGCTAGCAGTTTGTGGTTTTGATTGCTTTACTTTTAAGTAGTAGTTACGATTGATATTTGGGATCATTTCTAATTTGTGTGAGTTTAATTTGAAAATTATCTTAATAATTTGTCTCAAATAAAATTTTTTGTAAGCTATGAGGTAAGGGCAAATTTTATTTTTTTATGAATGAAGATTGCCCTTAAGTTTTAGATAAATTTGGAAAAGACTGATGTTTACACAGTATTATCTTCTACTCCATAAATAAGGTATAACTTTCTATTTGTTTAGGTTTATAAACTAATCTGTCCAATATTTTCAATATTCAGTGCATACATGTTCATAACTATAGTGATATTTGGGTAATGCTGATGTTTTTCAATATTATATTTTTATTTCATCTTTAATTGATGGTTGTTGGTACATAAAAATGCAATTAGCATGTGAATATTGACTTGTATCTGGTAATCTTGCTACATTTACTTTTTAATTGTAATTCTAGATTCCTTTGGAGTTTCATTTTACAGTCTCATGTTATCTGCAATGAGACATTTATATGACATTTTCTATTATTTAAATAATTGCTTTCTCTATAATACTTTATTCCCCATTGGAAAAGACAGGTAGTAAAATCTAAAACAGCATAAGCATTAGAGAGAATTTTGTCTAGTTACCAAACTTAGGGAGAAAGCAATCAATATTTCACTATAAACATGATGTTTTACATAAGTTGCTACCTTTCTTTTGTTGAGATATTAAATGAAAAATTCAGGACATTTAATTATAGTCCATTGAATTTAGAATTTTCTACGAAACTGACTATAAAATTTTATATTTTTTTCCAATCAATTCAAATGATTATAGACATTTTAATCTTTATTTTTGTTTGGTATTTGTGCAGTATATCATTTTGTAAATATTAATTTAACTATTTTTTTCTTGTAATTTTCTTGATAAGTTTTGACATAGAAGTTATATTGGTCTCAGAATTTTTTTTTACAATTCACTGGAAGATTTTGTATGATATTGGTAGTATTTATTCCATTATTTAGTAGAATTTATAAACCCATCTACACTTGGGAAAGTTAATTATGGATTTAATTTGTGTAAAAGTAATAAGACTTTCAAATTTTCTACAATTTTTGTGTCAGTTTTAATGAATTATGGTTTCTAAAATTTGTCTGTTTCACCGAAATTGTGAAACTGATTGCAATAAATGTAATATTTATTTATTATATTTATAATATTGGTAGAGTCTGTAATGATAGCCTCATTCATTTCTAATAATCATAATTTTTGCCTTTTCTTTTATGTTTTTCTGTATTTTTACTGTTTTTTTAAAAATTTAAATATTCAATATTTGGGATTGCACATTTTTTATATATGTCCTTTTTTACTTTACTAATGTTATTTTAACTTTATTTTTCTGCCCTTTTGAGATAGCTGGTCAGATCACTGAAACTCAACATTTCTTATTTCTTAATATTACTTTATTGCTTTCAATGCATTTCAAGGTCATTCATATTTTAACTCTATTTTCCTGTTCTCCATATCAACTAATGTTTTCATTTATTTTAATTCGACAGGTATTTTAATTTTCAATAAATATTATTATCATTAATAGTAACAATAGTGGGAGTGATATTAAGTCAACAGACATTTAAATTATACACATATTTTCTTTACCCTGAAGAGGGCTTATTTCCTCTATAATTACCATGTCTCCATCTACAAATATTTTTCTTACACTTGAAAGATTTATTTAAAAAATGTTACAGTGCATCAATTGATCAACTACATTGTGTTTATTTTGATTTACATTTTAAATCATTTCTAACTACAGATTTTTAAGATGACAGTTGTTTAACTCCAGCACCTCAAGATGATATTTCACTGTCTTTTACCTTTCACTATTTCTGCTAAAAAGTCATAAATTTATCCTATAGGTCTCATATACAAGTAAAGCGACTTCAGGTGAAGATAGGAGTAATAAAATTATAGGCCATTGCTGCAACAATTAGAAGAAGAGGTCTCAATTACATAGATTTGCAATTCTTCTAATTATTTTTGTTTACACCTCTACAAAGTCTTCAAAAGTACATATTTGTATTTTATTTTCTTTACTTTCCTAGTTTTTGTAGTAGGAACGATAGTTACAATATTATATCTGAATGTAGACATTTAAATAATTTTGTTAGTTTTATTTTTATTGCAATTCAGGTAGACATATTCACATTCTGGGCATAAAGGGTACATATTAGCAAATTCCCAATATTTTAGAAAAACAACAATTATGGCATGAGTAATTACTGACTAAATGTATTAAATAGTTGTATTTATGTAACATATAACTCTTCCAGCTGCTGATTCCTTAGTAGTAAAAATTTAAATACAGTTAGTTGCATCAACACTTTGAACACTAGATTGGACTACATAAAGAAGTTCTATTTTATTTATTTTACTACACCATATTCTTCTTTTATTTCATGTGTGAAAACTTGAATTTATGAAGTCAGTCAGCAGTGCTACAACTACAGATACATATACAATTAGAAGTTTGGTTTGTTTATAAAATTTTTCTTTTAAAACTGACATAAAATTTTATGTACTCACATGTATCATTTACAACAAGATGTTTTGGCATAGATAGTGAAATAGTAATTCTAGATAATTAACAAATACATTCCTTTACATAATTATCATTTTCTTTGTGAGAACACTTAACATCAACTCTTTTTGCATTTTCTAAGAATGAAAAATACTATCATTAACTAGAGTCACCACGCTATACAGTCAGTCTCTTGAACTTAGTTCTCTTAACTGTGACTACATATCCTTTGACCAACATTTCTCCAGATCTCCTTTCACATAATGAGCCCATTCTCTGGTAATCATTATTCTGTACTCTCGGAGTTCTATTTTAAATAGGAAATTGTATCATATAATCACAAATTGGTACCAATTATTCCCTGAAGTTATAAGTAACTACATTTTAATATTTACAAAGAGCAAACCCTAAAACCAAAAATACTATTAAATATAATCTCATTAGTATTTTACTTTCAGTTTTTGAAAGGTTCATATGAATGCATTTTATATATATATATATATATATGTACACACACACACAGAATATATATACATATAATTATATATAATTATATTACTTTATACATTTATATATTATAATATTCAAGAAATATTATTAGTAGTAGTAATAATATATATAATTGTCATTAGTAGTGATATATTATTACAATATATAATATAATCTTATATATATAAGATTATATATAACATACATTATATATAGTAAAAGACAAAGCCAAAAATGTTAGTGCCACATTTGATTTATTTCTACACAGTAATAACCAAGTTAAGTGTATTAGACACATATATGTTTGAAAGCAAAATGAGATTGGATCTACCAAGAGTAAGATATTTTGTGCCACAATTATGAGTATGTAACTGTAGTTCTCAATTACACAGACGCTGTTTGTCTATAACAAAGCAGGGATTTGTTAAGAATTAATTTTGTTATTTCAGTTTTTTCAAACTCATCTGTTGGCTTTTACATACTGTTCTACACCTGTTCCAGAAACAAAAGAGATAATTATTCTATTTCATTCTCCGCAATGATTTTCAGTGAGTCACTAACTGCAACTTGAATCTTGGCATCTAATCTAAAACAATCAAAGTAAAGATTAGATATATGCTCATTGTAATATAGAATTTAAAAATCTTAGGATTTATGTCTGTTTAATTCTGATGTGTATTTTCCTTGAAGTGAAAATTTTGTACTCCTTCATGCAGATTATAGTACTATTAATTGCATGTATTTTGATTTCAAAAAACATTTGAAATGCAGGTGGTAAAAACAGTCATTTTTATAATATAAATAAACTATTTCCATTTATAATTCATTTTATACTTTATATTTTATGGCAAATTATTTCTGTTTTAATTATTATTTGATTATTACAGCTTTATAGGATGTCTGCTATGTGTTAGGTCTACAGTAGATACAAAGAAAATACAGAAGCAGAAGAAATTGATATTATCATTAAGAATTAAATATTAAAAGACATTAAACATGGATTATAATTTTATGAACATTTGAAAATATTTGTTAATAGTCTAATTTTTGTGTTGTAATTGGAAAAGGTAGCATTCAGTCACAATTTTTAAATCATTATTACACATTGCAATTTATTTTCATCAAAGTAGAAACCAGTGCAAACTGTGTAGATAACAAACCTTTTGAACCAATAATTGACCTAATCTCAAATTTATTTATCTTGAAATATATAAAGAGACAACTTCTTCAAGATATGAAAGTATTGCTAATAAGTTAAAACCATAAGTTTGAGACTTAAAAATGACTGGAAATTAAAATTTATCATTTTAATTAATTATATATCTTTAAATAAAAAGCATTTTAAAGTAAATTTTATTTCATATAGCAAATTAAATAAAACAAAAATAAAAAAGAAAATGTATCCATATTGGAAAGGAAAATATAAACTGTCTCCTTGCAAATGACATGATCGTCTATGTAGAAAATTCAAAAGTTTTGACAAAAATATTCTGAAACAAACAATTAGAGCAGGGTTGCAGAATACAGGTTAATACATAATAATCCATTTCATTTTCTGTATACCAGCAATAAAAATGTGGAATTTGAAATAAAAAACACAATACAGTTTATATTTACACCCCCAAAATGAAATACATTGGTATAAATACGACAAAATATATACAAGATCTTTCTGAGAAATGCTACAAAACTCTTCTAAAAGAAATCAAAGAAAAACAACACATGAAGCTTTATTCCACGTTCATTAATTGCAAACCCCGTTAGTGTCAAGATGCCCACATACACATAATCTACTAATCTATGACACAGAAAAAAAGGAAAAACAATAAAATGAAGAGATATTCTTTTCAAAAAATAGTTCTGGAACAGTAGGACATCCACAGGCAAATAATAACAGGAATCTAGACTCATACCTTATATCAATCTCAAAAATTAACTCAAAATGTGTCACAGATCTAAATGTAAAATGTAAAACTATAAAACTCCTGGAAGATAACATTGGAGGAAATATAAATGACCTTAGGTTTGGTGTTGAGCTTTTTATTGCAACACAAAAGGCACAATCCTTAAAATAAATAATATATATGTTGAACTTCATTAATATTAAAACTTTCTGTTCTGCAGTAACACTGTCAAGAGAATGAAATGACAATCTATAGACAAAGGAAAATATTTCCAAAAGACAGATCAAATAAAAGACTGCTATTCTTATAAACTTATTCCAAAATATGAAAAGAACTCTTAAAAATCAACAATGAGGACACAAACAACACAATTTAAAAAGTGGAATAAGTAATGTAATACACACCACAACAAAGAAGATATACAGATGGTAAATAAGTATACAAAAAGACCCTGAGCATCAGAAAAGGGGGAATGAAAACAACAATCTGTTAACCACTATGTACCTATTAAGGTAGCCAAAATCTGCAACACTGACACCACCAAATAATGGCTCAGATATGGAGTAACAGGAATTGCTGCTTGAATGCAAAATTGTACAGTGATAATTTGGCAGTTTCTTACAAAACTAAACATACTCTTCCCATGCAATTTGGGAACCGGGCTTCTTAATATTTACCCAAAGAAGTCAAAAACTCATTTCCACACAAACATCTACATATAGGTATTTAATAACAGTTTCACATACAATTGCAAAAACCTGGAAGCAACAAAGATGTCTTTCAGTAGGTGAATGAATAAACAAACTGTAGTACATACATATAATGGAATTTGACTTAGCACTAAAAAGAAAAGAGCTATCAAGTCGCAAAAACACATGAAGAAAGCTTAAATGCATATTACAAAGTGAAAAAAATCCAGTCTGAAAAATGCTTCATACTATATAACTCCAACTATATGACATTCCGGGAAAGGCACAACTATGGAAACAGTGAAAAGATCAGTAGGTGGCAAGGGTTAATATTGAGGAAGAGTGCAGATAAGTTTCAGAGAAGTAAAACTACTTCCTAAGATACTATAATGGTGGTTACATGTAATTATACATTTGTCAGAATCTGCAGAATGTACAATGCCAAGAGTGAGCTTTAATATCAACTCAGGATAATACTTGGTACAAAATGATGTTTCAATATAGGTACAACATTCAGAACAAATATACTACTCTGGTGGGGTATGTTGGTAATAGGGAGCTTCTGCCTGAGTAGATTTCTATGTAAGAAACCTCTGTACCATCTTTTCAATTATGCATGAACCACAAACTGCTCTAAATATAAAGACTCTTTTAAAAAGTCTAAACAACTGACAGTACAAGGAAAGCATTACATTACAAAGAATGTTAGTAATGTAACATTACACTACTCTCTCTCCACCTCTATAAATGTAGAGACCTTTTCAAGTCCAGTATGTATGTACATTTACCAACCACCAACAAAATAAGAGATATACTTCACATAACAGAAAGATGAAAATAAAAAAGATGAATTGGAGAACATCTGCCAAGAATATAAAGGGAGGCATAATTCTATGAATAAAAGACAAGAGGTGTATTGCAGAAACTTATTTCAAGACAGTAATTTAAATATCTGAATTACACATTTCTGTAGAAGTGAACACAAAATGAAGATTGGGTTAATGGATATAACATAATTTTTCTCTCTTTTGAATAATTTCAGAAAGAGGACACTTTTTATAATTGATGTAAATGATCTAGTAGAAAAAAAGTTACTTTCCTCTGATACAAGCATAAATCATGAATAAAAAAGCAAAGTCATGGTGAGAATCAAAAGGAGAAAAAGCAGGAGAGTCCTTGGCAGTACTAGGGCAAATTTTTTTTTAATTTAGTTACAACTTGGCATCTATTTATCAATTTCTAGTAAAGAGTAATTCATCCATCTCTGCACTCTATTTTTACCCTGCTCCTTCATGCTGTCAGAATTTTCTGATTGCCCTATAGACATTGACAAAGAATACAATACAATTCTAAGGTCTCCCTGGAGAAGACAGAAGGATCTAGTAAAGGTGTGAGTCACATCTTGTCCTTCATCTAAACAGAACTGGGCAGTGATTTTCAAAAATTTGGGAAAGAACCAGAATTTGAAATGTTAAGACAGTTCCATGCATGGAAAGGGTAAGTACAGAGGTTCTGACTTCTAGTAGAGCTTGGCATAATAGAAGAGCTTCCAGAAGACCAGTGTATGAGCCTTCCCATTGTGTCAGGCCAGTGTGACTGGAGTAAACTAATCAAGTGGGGGAGGGAATGAAATGATGCTGGATAACTGAATAGGTGCCCTGGGTCCTTGTAGTCTATAGTAAAAAGAATGAATCATTATTATTTTAAGGATTTAAGTATAGGGGAGATATAGCCTAATTTCGCAATTTATTATTATTCTTGCTGGTATGTGTAGAATAATTTGGAAGTAGGTAAAATTGGAAATAGAAATAAAGATTACGAGACTCATGTAATGCACTTCATGACAAGTACATGGTGATAATTTGGCCTGGGATGACAGTAGTAGAGAGGTCAGACAAGTAAACCTATATAATATTTAAGAACAGAACTGACAGAATTTACAGATGAGTTGAAAGAAAACAGAGAAAAATACTGAATTTATTATGGGTTATTATGTCTGCCTTAATGAATTTGATAGCTTTACTAGAACTGAAGGGAAAATAAGTCTGGAATAGGCTAGGCAAGATTAACTAATTGCATTTACATATATTGATTTAGAGATGGCTATGAAGCATTGAGTTAGAAATGCCAAATGGGCAATAGAGTATTTAAGTGGGGAGTTCACATGAGAGTTCTAAAACACAGAGTTAAGTTAGAAAGCTGTCAGAATACGTATACTATTTAGAGATATGGGAAACGGCAAAATTACCTGAGAAAGTTGATGGAGGTAGAGAAAAGTTCTTTTCATATAATCTATAGTGTTGTATCTTCTAGAAGCATAGTGGAAAGGTTGGAGTCAAGAAGAAATGTTAGACAAACAAATAAAAAGGAGGCACAGTAATACATAGTTGAAGTTTTATAGAAACTGAGGGAACGTTTTAGAAAGGAGGTGAAGGTCAATTATCTGGAAAGCTGCCAAGTGGTAGAATAAAATGAGGTCAGAAAAATGTCCACTGGATTTTTCAAGATGAAAACCCTTAATGTCCTTTACAAAAGCTATTTTTATGGACTCATTGGAACAAAATATAAATAAACCAGATCATAGTGGGTTAAAAGTGAGTTGATATGGAAAAATTTGGGACAACAGTTTTGAGAATTTATGGTTAGAAAAAGAAATATAACATGAAATTGTTGCAAAAGAAATGGAATCGAAGAAAAATTATTAGCATTTTGTTTTTATTTTAGTTTGGTTTGGTTTGATTGTTTTATTCAAACAGGAGAATTCAGAGTTAATGTGTTTCTTTGTAGGAAGCATCAGGAAAAAAGGCAGACCTTGGTAATGTAAAAGTGAAAGGGGATAGGTGAATAAAACTATCCTTTGATAAGGGAAAAAAAGATCTAGAGCACAAATGGGGAAATTGGCTGTGGATAGAAGGAAAGATGCATAAGCGCCAAAAGCAATTTCAATGAAAGCCAGAATTGACAAATGGGATCTAATTAAACTAAAGAGCTTATGCACAGCAAAAGAAACTATCATCAGAGTAGACAGAAAACCTGCAGAATGGGAGAAAATTTTTGAAATCTACCCATCTGACAAAGGTCAATAGCTAGAATTTATAAAGAACTTAAACATATTTACAAAAAAAAACCATTAAAAATTAGGCAAAGGAGATGAAACAACACTTCTCAAAATAAGACATTTATGCAGCCAACAAACAAAATATTTTTAAGAAAGCTCAACGTCACTTATTATCAGAGAAATGCAAATCGAAATCACAATGAAATGACATCTCATGCCAGTCAGAATGGCGATTATTAGAAAGCCAATAAACAATAGATGCTGGTGAGGTTGTGGAAAAATAGGGATGATTTTACACTGTTGGTGGGAGTGTAAATTAGTTCAACCATTGTGGAAGACAGTGTGGCAATTCCTCAAGGATCTAGAACCAGAAATAGCATTTGATCCAGCAATCCCATTACTGGGTATATATCCAAAGGACTATAAATCATTCTGCTATAAAGACACATGCACACATATGTTTATTGCAGCACTATTTGCAATAGCAAGGACATGGAAGCAACCCAAATGCTCATCAACAATAGACTGGATAAAGAAAATGTGGTACATATACACCATGGAATACTATGCAGCCATAAAAAGAAATAAGATCAAGTCCTTTGCAGGGACATGGATGAAGCTGGAAGCCATCATTATGAGCAAGCTAACACAGGAAGAGAAAACCAAACACCATATGTTCTCACTCATAAGTGGGAGTTGAAGATTGAGAACACATGGACACAGAGGAGAACATCACACAGGGAATGGGGGGTGGGGGTTGAAGAGAGAGAAGTTAGAGGACAGGTGAGTAAGTGCAGCAAACCACCATGGCACACGTATACCTATGTAACAAACCTGAATGTTCTGCACATGTTTTTCTGTTTGTTGGTTGGTTTTTTGGAAGAAATAAAGAAGAAAAAAGAAGGATGAATCTAGTTGGAAACAAATGAGAAGAAGAAGAAGGAAGCTGCAGATGCCAGGGAGAGGGGTAGTCATGTTTTGGAGATGTGATAATAAGATGGTATCTTATCTGGACGCTTCTGTTTTCTTAATTTTGCTTAAAGCAAGATAATTAGCAAAGACTATGTAATGACATAAATAGAAAGAGTGAGCAATGTCTGAAATACTCAACTTGGAGTTTTAGAAATGAAAATCATCAGGGAAATGGAATAGCATCATTGGACACTTTCTAGAACCTGTTTGATATGTATATGATCCTGTATTGATATAAATCTAGTGATACATGTTGTGTTTGTGATTAGATACAAGTAATTATCTTACTGTTCTTGTATTGTCTCATTGTCTCCTTCCCTAGACTTGACAAGATGCTGAATGGCTTCTAGATCCCTGGACCTCGGGGATGTTTGTAGATTAACTCTTTATCTCATTGTTATTTTTTTCCTGAGTTTCTATAATTTGATCTGACCAGGTTTATCTTTATTAAGTAGTCCTTTAAGACTCCTGTTGTGTCCTTTTAAAATCTGCCCTGTACCTCTAGATTCTTGAACCTGAGATCTTTTGTCCTGGTTTACAGATTTTAATTTGACCCTAGAATGACTCTAATTCTTCTGAGGACAAATTATTACAAGTAAAACATTCAAATATTCAGGACTCTCTTAAAAGTTTGAATATAAAGGCTGATCTCAAAGCCACAGTATTTTTTTTTCTTTTTACTCTAATGCTTAAGCAGTTTGTCAGCTCACATCCTAGGACAGCTCAATTTCTCATGCTTCCCTGTGTTAACACCACGCCACACTAAAGCTAGGCTTTACAGTTGCTTAGTTTAGATTTTCAAAAAATAGGAAAATTGATGGTGTGCCAGGTCCTTGTTGTGGCCTTAAGAGTTTTTGAACAGTATCACTCTCTTTTAGAATTCTGAAATGAATATGAATACAAACCAGGCTAGTTCAATGGGGGATGAAAGACAGTATGAATCCAAAAACAAGTTTTATCAACAAAGATCATCCTCTATCCAGCCTAAAGACAACCAATCCACACTCATGAAATATTGTATAACCAATATTAGCAGAACTGACTGCTCAGCTCACAAATATAAAGGTAAGCCTGAAACCTGAAAAACCACGCGTCTGACACATTGACTTGTGAGTGATAATAAATACTTACTGATTTAATTGAATGAAATTTGGAATAGTTCTTTATGTACAATCCATTACTTATTATTTAGTTTACCCAAGAAGCAGTGAGGCCACCAAATATAAGAATCCCCTTTTAAGAATTTGAGTAGCATGATAAAAGTTCCTTCTTTAAAGGAGAAAAAGTAGTACTAAAATCTGAAAATTTCTTCATACTTATATCTTCACAAAAATCTCTTTTCACCATATACTCAGACCCTTTTAAAATACCTTTAGTTGCCAGGCTTGGTGGCTCAAGCCGTTGTACTCCAGCCTGGGCAACAAGAGTGAAACTCTGTCTCAAAAAAATTTTTAAAATAAAATACTTTTAAAGGGGTGGAGTGTACAAAAAAAATCCTAGGACATATTTTTACTGATTTGCCTGTATTTATCTATCTCAGTAACACTATGATATTTGATATGTCTTCTTGTATCTCGGTCAACAGAGCCTCATTCTAAATGTAGTTCAATAGGAATTAGCAACATGGATGTAGATATCACAAAAAATTGTGACAGGAGTGGCAATGGGAAGGAAATCAAAAAGACAGGATCTAGCAACCAGGATGCAGTGAGAAGCTGATAGAGACAACATAGCTTCAATGAAATAGAGCTTTTTGATCTTTTTTCTTCTGTTGGCTTACATTTTATCTTTTAATAAAAATATGCGAAAAGATCTTGGATATATAGATGGAGGAAAGAAGAGAATATCTTGTGCCCTTGGGTATAATAGTGGAGAGTTATATAAAATAAAATAATAAGAGATACAAGCAGTAAGAGATGAAAGAAAAAGCTTCACATGAATAAATGCAGGGTATATTGTGGTTTAAATAATACAGCTAATTTAGAGGTAAGACAAAGGGAAGGAAAAAATTCTTAGGAATGAATTTCAACATTATGAAAATACCTAATCCCAGATAAAGACTTTCAGAGTAACTGGGTAGCTTTAAGCAAGAGAGAAATCTGAGGTTGGGTTTAGTAGAAGATTTGGGAGGCCGTATAAGGATAGTTAAATAAAATTAGATAACTTCGTTTATTGTGGTAAAGGGAAAGTGAAGCACACGGGAACGAACACAGAACATAAAAGATAGTGGTGGCTGTCTGAGTGAAATGATCACTGCAGAGAGACATTCTCTCTGGAAACCATAGGCAGCATCTCTACTGTAGTATGACTTTGGTTGTGATCTCTTGTCAGAAGTGGTAATTTGGTGGCTGACACTCCTAGAAAAATAATTGAAAATATTCTAGATAAATGAACATGCAAGGACATAATGCAAAAAAATTTAAGTGAGGATTATAAAATAGCATATAGTATAGTTGTATCACACCCTGTTAACTCATGGGAAGTAGGGATCATAAGAGGAAAGAGGGGGAGAGAGAAAGCTACTTATAAAACAAATTTTAGACTCTCTTAATGACTCTATGGGATTAGACTGAAGCTTTTCATATTGCCAATGTAAAATAACACTTAAATACTTTAAACTCAGACTTTGTGTTTCTTGTCTATTTTTTTTTTCAATTCATCACCTTTCAATCCTGGAGCCAGTAGTACTAATCACCTCTGACAGGGGGCTCAGAATATCTACAAGAACTAAATCAAACAAAACGTTAGATGAGTGTTTTAATTCACAGCAATCAGTCTGATAGCAGAAGAATTTTATTTGTAATAGATAGACACTTGGGGAAGATATGGCTTGTTTTAAATTCATATTGATCAAAAAGTAAAAGACTAGAATTCCTAGAAGAGTTAATTGTGATGATTGACATGATGGAATATGTTCCATAAAATTATTTTACTGCCACGCAGTAAGCAATTAAAAGTTCTTTCTAACCTGAAGAAAAGTTTGGAGAAGATCTGAGGAAAAGTGTCTGGTGCTTGTAGGCTATCAGGGCTTCTAAGAAGGAGCCATAGTTCCAGTCGGAGTGTCGGGGTAGTCAGACAATAGAAAGCCCACATCATTTGAGAAAGAATCCGGAAGCATGGGGTATCCGGAATCCTAAATTCATCTTAGGTCTCTGGAAGGAGATTGCCTTACATTTATCCTGCAGTAACACAGAGGAACAGCAGAAAGAGACACGTCAAGGTAGACAACCAAGGTAAAGTCTGTCTCAGCAAAGGAGGCCTATGTTCCTGTCTATATCCCTAAATCTCTTCAAACACTACTATGGAATGAAAAATATTTGAAAATATCTCTGCACCATTCACAAGAGCAAAACATGTAGTCAAGAATCACTGCATCTTGGGACAAGAGGTCAAATAGAAGACACTCCAGTGTGGAAAACTGTAGCTAGTGAGAAACTCAAATGGACCTCAATTAATCTGCAGTCAGGAAGGATTGAGATGGAAAATAACAAAGAGCAGATTGTTTATCTTCTCAGAAGAGATCACTAAAATAGCTTTGCCTTAAAATTATGGATGACCAAAATCATTAAAAAAATAAAAATAAAAAACAAGACAGAACACAAAACCCAAAGAACAAAATTAAGGAGACATCTCAACAGAGGCTGGTGAAGGCCAAGAAAATGTATAAAGACAGGTTCATCTTCCTCTGATAATATTTGCAAGCATTTTTCTATATCTAGGTGCAACACAGGGAGGAAATTGTGGAAGTTCATATATGTCTATACAGACACCTGGGAACAGTCCTACAATACAGTTTAATGGCTGAATTCAATGAGATTAATTTGAATTAGGCTTGAATTAGGCTGAAATTTTACTCTACAGATATTTTATTTTAAATAAAAATACGTACATTTACATGCCAAAATTAAATTTTCTAACATGACTAAAAACAGAGACTTATATATTATTTATTATTAATAAAGCTACTATTATTATACATCAAGCCCATTTAAGTTACAAAGTAGTTTTGTCATATTTGCCTAAAGAATATCCCCAGCAAAAATAAAAATATATAGTATATATACAAGAAGGAATATAAACAAATGCCAGAAAAAGAATATACTCAGGAACTGGGAAGTATGGAGAGAATAGACTTCAATACAGCATGAGAAAGCCAGCCAGCGAAGTGGGAAAATAATAAGAAAATTATGGAGAATTAGAATCTAGAAAAGAAAGAATAAAGAGAAAAGAGTTGAGAACAGAGGCCAAGAAAGTAACAAGGATTCCCTGTTTAATAAATGGTGTTGGTAAAACTGGCTAGCCATGTGCAGAAAGCAGAAACTGGACCCATTCCTGACACCTTACACTAAAATTAACTCCAGCTGGATTAAAGACTTAAACATAAGACCTAACACCATAAAAATCCTAGAAGAAAACCTAGGCAAAACCATTTAGGACATAGGCATAGGCAAGGACTTCATGACTAAAACACCAAAAGCATTGGCAACAAAAGCCAAAATAGACAAATGGGACCTAATTAAAATCCAGAGCTTCTGCACAGCAAAAGAAACAATCATTAGAGTGAATCAGCAACCAACAGAATGAGAAAAATTTTTTGCAATATACCCATCTGACAAAGGGCTAATATCCAGAATCTACAAAAAACTAAAACAGATTTACAAGAAAACAAGCCCATTCAAAAGTGGGCAAAGGATATGAACAGACACTTTTCAAAAGAAGTCATATATGAGGCCAACAAACATATGAAAAATGCTCATCATCACTGGTCATTAGAGAAATGCAAATCAAAACCACATTGAGATACCAGCTCACTCCAGTTAGAATGGTGATCATTAAAAAATCTGGATGCAACAGATGCTAGAGAGAATGTGGAGAAATAGAACACTTTTACACTGTTGGTGGGATTGTAAATTAGTTCAACCATTGTGGAAGACAGTGTGGCACTTCCTCAAGGACCTAGAAATAGAAATTCCATTTGACCCAGCAATTCCATTACTGGGTATATATCCAAAGGATTATAAATCATTGTATTATAAGGACACATGTACACGAATGTTCATTGCAGCAGTGTTTACAATAGCAAAGACTTGAAATCAACCCAAATGCCCATCAATGATAGACTGGACAGGGAAAATGTGGCACATATACACCATGGAATACTATGCAGCCATAAAAAATGTTGAGTTCATGTCCTTTGTAGAGACATGGTTGAATCTGGAAACCATCATTCTCACAAACTGACACAAGAACAGAAAACCAAACTCCACATGTTCTTACTCATAGGCAGGTGTTAAACAATGAGAACACATGAACACAGGGAGGGGAACATCACACACTGGGGTCTGTTGGGGGGAACTAGGGGAGGGAAAGTGGGCAGTGGGGAGTTGAGGAGGGATAACATGGGGAGACATGCCAGATATAGGTGATGGAGTGAAAGGTAGCAAACCAGATGCCAGATGTAGGTGACAGGGGATGGAGGCAGCAAACCACAGGGAATCCTTTCCCCATTGCTTGTTGTTGTCAGGTTTGTCAAAGATCAGATGGTTGTAGATGTGTGGTGTTGCCTCCAAGGCCTCTGTTCTGTTCCATTGGTCTATATCTCTGTTTTGGTACCCGTACCATGCTGTTTTGATTACTGTAGCCTTGTAGTATAGTTTGAAATCAGGTAGCATGATGCCTCTGGGTTTGTTCTTTTTGCTTAAGATTGTCTTGGCTATGCCTGCTCCCTTTTAGTTCCATAT
>CAUYLG010059488.1:0-40204 GCA_963573385.1 Cacajao melanocephalus | reverse complement strand
AACATACATTTTTCTCAGTATCACATTACACCTATTTTAAAAGTGACCATGTAATTGGAAGTAAATCACTCCTCAGCAATTGCATAGCATTTCACAGGTTTAAATAAAATATTGGTTGGCTGCTTGTTTGTTATTTTTATCCCTTATTCCTTCGTGTCTCCATTGTTAAGCACAATTACTGGCATAAAGGAGGTTTTTAATACCCATTTTTAGACTGCATTCTAGCCTGGGCAATAGAACAAGAATCCCGTTCTCTCTCCCTCTTTCTCTTCCTCTTTCTTTCTCTCTTACATTCCTTTTTTTTCTTTCTTTCACTCTTTCTTTCTTTCTTCTTTTCTCTCTTTTTCTTTCTTTCAAAAAAAAAAAAAGAATGTGTGTTGTAACTGAGGCTTTTCACAATACAAATCAACAATTGTTATTTTTTATACATTGAACACGAATCAAATGCCGAAGATTTTAATTGTAATTAACAGCATTTTGTAAATTGCCTGCATAAACTACAAGAAGAATTTAAATATTTTGTTGGCACTGATGAATTTAGTGTTGCTTTCAATTTATGCAATATCCCTTTGAATTTGATATAAATAATACTGAATTGATACAAGATTTAGTGAATTTATTTAACATGGATGGAAATAGTTTGAAAAATGATACACTGTGGTTCAAAGTCCATCCAATTATTCTAAAAATGATGAACCAGTTTTGTCAATGTGATGCAAAAATTAAAAATAATATTTTGGTATTTGATTCAGTTGCTAGAAAACTGAGTATACCTGAAAAAACTTGGGAATGTGAAAGTATGTTTTTAATTATTCATGTTATAAAATATAGGTACAGATCAAGTATGGCTTTTTTCTTTTTCTTTTCTTTTTTTTTTTTTTTTTTTTGTGAGACAGGGTCTCTCTCTTTTGCCCAGGCTGGAGTACAGTGGTACAATTTTGGCTCACTGGAACCTCTGCCTCCTGGGCTTGTAACCTTCCCATATCAGCCTCCCAAGTAGCTGGGACTACAGGCAAGTGCCACCATGCCAGGCTAATTTTTAAATTTTTTCTATTAGAGACAAAGTTTTGCCACATTGCCCAGGCTGGTCTCCATCAAACTCCTGAGCTCGAGGGATCTACCAACCTGGGCCTCCCAAAGTGCTGGGATAACAGGTGTGAGCCACCGCACCTGGCCTCAAGTATTTCTAATGAAAATTTACCATCTGAATTAAGATGTGCTGTAAATATAAAATACAGGTAAACACTGGATTTTGAAGACTTAGAAAAAAGAATATGAGATATCCCATTATAATAATTATTATATAATGTATATGTGTATCAAAAGATTATCTTTTATATCTTAATTATATATCATTGTTACTTGTCAATTATATCTCAATAAAGCTGGGTAATAATTTTATATTGATTTCATGTTGAAATGATAATATTTTGGATATGTTGGGTTAAATAAAATATATATTAAAATTAATTTTATGTGTTTCTTTTAACTGTTTAAAATGTATCTTAAGGCCAGTCCAAGTGCAGTAGAGTTTACAACTGATTGATCGCAACCAGTTGCAGACTTCGCTGTTCCTTCTCCACTCTCACTGCTTCACTTGACTAGCCTTAAAATACCTGGCTTAAAAGTGAGTTTAAAATTACATATGTGGCCTGTATGATGTTTCTAGTGGACAGCATTGCTCTAGAGACACAGACAAGTATCACAGCATTCCCTCATGCTATATTTTAATGGCCTTGAGAGAAAGTTGGGGTTTCATGTAAGCACACAGGACAGCTACCCAGCCAGTCTTAGAATAATTAGTAGAAGACAAGAACATCAGAAGTTGGCCACAGAAATACCAGGCCATTCACTGAAGTAACAGACATTTGTAATGACTGAACCATGAGAACTTTCCTACTATCTACGGAACACGTCCCATCCCAGTGGCAAGTATTTATACCTGGATGACTTCACCATTGTTCAAGTTCTAGGACTGGGTTCCTGACTTACATACTAAGCAAGGCCAAGAGGGTTGAAAAGCATAGGGTGATCCCAGCTGGACTGAATTGACCCCAGAGTAATCTTCAGAATCACTAACTATCAGCCATCACTATGAAATGTTTTTATTAAAGATAAGTGATGCTCTGAAACTATGAGTCTTGAAGTTGTCTGGCGCAGGCTGTATCAGTCAGTCAGCATTATTTAGTAATAATAATTAGATGTATGATTTGCACCTGGTTTCAGTGGAGTCTTGGGGCTTCAATCATTGAGGTTTATGTCACACAGCTGGAATGTGCCCATGCGATTGGCTCACTATAAGTGACCTCTACTACTAGACTTCTTGGAACCCAAGTTTTGCACATGTATGCCAGTAAAGGTTCAAGACCTGCAGACAGAGTGTCCTGTGTAACCTAGTTTTAGGAGGATAAAGAAGCTTGTATCTGCTATCTCTGGGACCCCTGCATTATCTATGTCTTTTGCTGTTACTGTGTTGTTTCCCCCGTCTGTAATAAAACTACCCCATTAAAATAAACTATTTGAGTGTTGTGAGTCCTTTCGGCAATCAAACACTTAAGGTGACTAAATGTGTAATTTAGTTAAGAGTTCATCAACTGATCATCTCCCCACAATAAGGACAAGCAGTATAGCAGACTGGCCAAAGTCTGAGCTCTGGAGTCCATCTGCATGGGCTCAAATCAAAACTTCACCCTTTGCCGAGTCTCCTTGAGTGAGTAAATGGGGAACTCATGGTCTATTAGTTCTTGTTCAAAGTTTTATAAAAATGCCTGGCACCGAGTAGCACTTAGTGTTTACCACAGTTAGCAAATTCTGTCTTTGGAGTCCCAAGAAGCAGATATCTATAAGTTTACTGTCTCTGGTTTTAGCCTTCAAGAGTTCATAAATATTGAGGTCTAGATCAGAGTACTTCTCTACGCAGTTAAAAAGTACTTGTTATGATAAAGAACAAAGGTATGATGACTTATTAACTTTTTTATTGTGCTAGATAGAAAACAAAAGCACCAGGGTACCTAGTCAAAGCTATTAGATGGCTATAAGATCAAAGGAGATAAGAAAAAATATTCTAAAAATTACAGACAGTACTATAAATATGAGGTCTGCTTATTCCTGTTCCTTTTTAGTTTTTCTAGTGGAGTTTCACTCCCTTCAAAGCTTTGTTCACCAACTTAGCCAAATGTACCATCATGCCTGCCCCCTCAGCCTTGACCTTTGTGCCAGGCCTCAGTTCCACAATCCAGACTGTCCACTGAATGGTTTTACCTGAAGGCTGGGCAGGAGTTGCAGCTTTGAATGCTTTATCTTCTCCCCAGCCTGTTTCTCCAAGGCTGCTTCCAGGCCCAGCTTTCTAGGGCATGGAAATCAATGCGAAGGATGAGAGCTGTTGCAGGGCCTATTTATCTTCAGATCTGTTCCTTGCTCATTTCCTGCTTGGGTCAGCAGGGTAGATGACCTCTGCAAGCTGTGATTCTTAGGCTCCTTGTGTCATACAGTTTCTTGTAGCATTCCCCTAATGGGAGAAACTGGCTGGCATTTGAAAGTGGGAAGGAAGAGAGCAGCCAAGTTGTTTCTCCACTTCTTTTTGCCTTCGGTGATAACCCCAGCAGTAGAAGCATCTTCTCATGACTCCAGCGCCCAAAGAACAGACATGCCGCCAATCAAACCTCCAAAGATGACCCCAAACCTAGACGCTGGTAAAACTACCCCTTCTGTTTGTCTCTCCAGCCTAGGTGTAGCTGGGGCCTCTGTCTCTTGCTGATGCTGCAAAACCATTTCTTGTTTGTTTTGGCAAACTTCGTCACCTGTGTAACCAATTCCCAACATTAAAGTCCCTGTGTTAAGTGGTCTAGAATTTATTCTGCTTTTCTGATTGGACCCTGATAATGCAGTATGCATGTCACCATCCAGGCACAGAGTTTCTGCTGCTGCAACTCCTTTGGTGTCTACAATATGGTGTTTGGGCAGAGAGAGAGGTAGAGCTGGGCTAATGCAAGTTACCTTCAGGTGAGAAGGGAGATGGGAGAGGGTCCTTCTCAAATCTGGTTGCATGAACATGACATCACGTGGGGTGATTTGATAAAATATCATGACTGGTCACCACTCTGAGAGATTCTGATTTAATTTATTTAGGGTGGAGCCCGGGTATATGCAATGTATAAAGCTCCCTGGGTGAATCTAAGGTCAAGACTGAGTTGAGAACCACTGCCCTAGATCATGAGACCCCAGCTGCTGTTGCTTTTGGAGCATGTGTGAATGTGTGAATGAGTATGTTTGGGGGTGTATGGGAGAGAGAAAGAGAGAGGAGAGCAACAGATGATAAACTATCCATAAACAAATTTAGAAAAATTGTTTTAAAAAGAGGAGAACAATTAGATAAAATTGTAAACATTGACACTGACAGAGACCAGAGGCTTAACAAAGAAAGAAGAAACCTGCACATTAGACTGAACAAGTTGGAGGGGATTAGAATATGCCATCCCACATTATGCTTCACTGGCATATGCATAATTTGGGGCTGAAGGTAACTGAGAAACAAAAGATTCAGGAAGGGCTCTCTGTCTTCCTCCTTTCTAGCAAAAGTCAGGGCATAAATTTCCTGTGAGGAAGGTCTCCTCCCTAAACCATGAAGAAGAAAACATTCTTGCCACAGAAGATAATGAGTTGATGATGAGATGAATCTGTACAAACAAACCTTGCTAACATAACATTTCTTTTCCATTAGTTCCCTCCACGCATTTTCTAATCACTTTCCCTCAACTTACCACCCTATCCCAAACCTCTTTTTCCTTTGTCTTATCATCTCTCCACAATTTATCATTCTTGGTTACAATGGTATATGAGCCCCTGGGTCTAACCACATCTTTGGGGTTTTACTTCTTTCTAAGAAACCGCCTGTGTCATGTAAAAATATTAACTTCAAAAAAAATTTGTAAGTTTTTAATTCTGTTAATCTATCTTTTGATAATTCATTTCATAGGCTCCAGCCACAGAACCTAAGAGGGTAGGGGAAAGTCTTTCCTCCTCTATAAAGTCAAAGGCTAATTACATGCATCATTTATGCAAAGAACTGATCACTATGCTTAGCCACCCTTTAACATCATCAAGAGCATTTATAACATTTCATTAGCTATGTTTGTTGTGAGATTCAGTTGTTTCCTTCAAAAAGCTCTATGAGTGTACAAGCTGTGATGAATCAATAATGAACCTGCATTCACAAGTCACATATGCAAAGCCAGATATCCTATTTTTTTATCAGCCTTCAGGGCCTACCAGTGACAAGGTCAGTGCTTTAAAAACACCCATGTGAAGACATTGGGAGGCTGCATCCATCACCACACTGCCTCCTGCTGCAATCCTTTCATTCGATTTAAAACACAGGCACTTACCCAACATAACAGGAGCCTAGTGAAGAAACATGGGGAGAAAATTCTGTTCTATTTAACAGAAGGCAAGTAGAGTCTTCTACTGACCAGCAAAAGGAACAGTAATTTCCTCTGCACCAGTAGGGCACAATACCACAACCACTTCAGAATTTGAGAGAGTTTCCAGGTAGGAGTTCCCTGTGAAAATCTTTCACACTGTTTGAAACTAACTAGGTAAGACCTCGTTTAGAATGTGCGGGATAGAATCTCTTGACAGATAAAAGAAGGTCATTAACAGCTCAAGGTAGGGAAAGATAATCTAGGAGCAAATTGCATGAAATTCAGAGCAATGAAAAAAATCTTACTATAACAGAAGAAATATTGTTTCAATTAGTCATAAAGTGTAGATAGAAAAAAACTGTAAAAGACTTTGAGCTCAAGGGCGTCATTTTACAAATAAAGAAACGTGGGGCCCAGAGAAAGTAAGCAATTTGCCCAGTGTCACTGGCTAGTGAATTATATAGAAACTACTAACATCTGGCCAGGCACCTCTTCTCTAAACCCCTGCTTCTCTAAGTGTGTGAACCAGCAGCACTAGCACCCCCTGGGAGAGTTTAAGAAATGCAGTCTCAGGCCCCCTCCCAGACCTGCTCTTTCAGAATTTGCATTTTAACAACAACCCCAGGTGATCTATATGCACATTACAATTTGAGAAGCACTACTCTAAACTACACTTTGATTTCTCTGGGGTTTTTGGTTCACCTACAGCCAGGGTTGGAGTAGACATTTTCTCCATTCCTTGAGCACTACTTGTTCTGGAACCTACTGTAGAAGCTGATATTAAAACTTATAAATGCAGGAAGGGAAAGTGTAAATTATGTAGAATGAGGACTTTTGACTGGTTTTGTTGCCGACACCCACTTCTTGACTTAAAAACAGCTAATCAAAAGACCGGAAACACAGAAAAATCTTGGTAACAATGTGTTGAACAAATAAAAAACCTTGTCATATGTGAAGAAAAGCTTTCAGGATGCAGACTTTCAACATTCGATTTAACACACATTTGTTGAGCATCTACTACGTACTAGCTGCAGTACTAAGTGGAAGATACATTCATTACTAACACACTGTGAGAAACAGATAGACTGAGAAACTCACAGCCTGGTGAACAAGCTCGCAGAAAATGTACTCCTAGAAGGCAAGGATGTATCTTCACCCTTCTCCCTTTAAATGTGCCATGCACACAAAGATACCCCTTGCCAATATTCACAAGTACTGTTTTAACTGGAAGCTTTCCACACCTTATTCATACAGCGGGGATTGCTGAGTGATGGGGGTGGACTGGGACACAAGAGCTTGGCTTCTCAACCTTCTGTACTTTTTGCTCACTCCCCTACTGGATTGGGAAATCCTTCTTATCTAATCTTTCCACACATTCCATCCATCTGCTCCTTCTCTGCAGAGTGCTGAGTCTAGGGTGGTTTGATGAAGAGATGGAGGTTAGCTGCTTCACTGGAGCAACAGCCCTTTGTGTCCTGGCCCAGCTGCCAAGTGACTTCCTGGTCTCCACTCTACAAGATGCCTCACCCCTGAACTGCCTGAGTAGCTGTGTTGAAAGTTATCCTTGAGTTTATCTTGGGTTGGATATTACATTATCACTTCTTCAGTTGGGCTAGCACCCAGCTACACTTCTTCACTATGGTTAACACTTGGAAATGGATAAAAGAGGAAAATAATTCAGCAAAAGCTGGTCACTTTGCTCTCTGCAGAAAGGGACTTTAGCCAAAGGCCAATGAGAGAAAAGAAAATAAAGGCTTCAAGGTCTCTGGTTGGGGTTCACAGCTGGGAATATTATCCAACAGAAGAACTCTGTCTGGAAAAAAGGCATAGCCTCTTTGCTCAGATAACATTGATGATGATAATATTAGTAATATTATCAAACTTCTATATGTGTCAGGTACAGTGCTAGCTACTATATATGCATCATCTTATGTCATTTAATCTTCTCAACAACCCTATGAGATACTTTATTTTTTATCATGTCCTTTTTATAGACTGATTCTGCAAACCACAGAAGATAAAAGAAAGAAAACTTAAATTCATTCAATGCTAATTATATACCAAGTCCCATGTTAGGATTTCTTATATGTTATAAGATAGGTGAGAGAGTGATTGATAGGAAAAAAAGCTAACGCTTGTTTTGAATGGAATTTTATGGCATTTTAATTTGCCCTATTGCCATTTTCCTCTCTCAAGTTCTGTGGTAACCATGAAAACTATCAGCCCAGCAGTCACTAGAGGAGGAAGGATGAATTTGGAGCTCCTCATAATGATTGGACAGAGATTTTCTTAAACCTCTTGCCAAAGGGTAGGAGACTTACTGGTTTAGAGAAATTTCTGTCTAATCATTAACTGGTTACTAGACTGAGCAGAGACTTCTCTCTCTCTCTCTCTTTTTTTTTTTTTTTGAGATGGAGTCTCACTCTGTCACCGAGACTGGAGTGCAGTGGTGTGATATTGGCTCACTCCAACCTCCACCTCCCAGGTTCAAGTGATTCTCCTGCCTCAGCCTCCTGAGTAGCTGGGATTACAGGCCCATGCCACCATGCCCAGCTAATTTTTGTATTTTTAGTAGAGACAGGATTTCACCATGTTGATCAGGCTGGTCTTGAACTCCTGACCTCATGATCCGCTCACCTTGGCCTCTCAAAGTGCTGGGATTACAGGTGTGAACCACTGCACCTGGCTAAGATTTCTCTCTTTAAAGGGAGTACATGACAGAGAATAGAGGCTATACAAAATTAGTTCAGGAAATTCACTAAACAAATGGCAAAAACAATACACAGCAACATCAGAGGAGAAGCAATCTTATTTTAATAGTTGTCATAGTACACTATTTAAACATCCAGTTTTAAACAAAAGTTAGTTCTTTGTCTACTAAATTTGCAAAACTTTAGTTAGACTAGCCAGTCTGACCAAGGGAAAAAAAGAAAACACAAATTATTAAAATTAGGAATGAAAAAGGGACTATCATTACTGATGTTACAGAAATTAAGAGAATGATAAAGGAATAAAATAACTTAGATAATGTAGATGAAATGGAAAAATTTCTAGAAAGATATAAACTACAAAACTGACTCAAGAAGAAATAGAAAACTTGAATAGCCCTATAACAAGTAAGAAAGTTGAATTAGTAATTTTAAAACTTTCCACAATGAAAAATTCAGGCCCAGATTACTTTTCTGGTGATTATAACAAACATTTAAATAATTAACAAAAATCCTTTAAAAACTCTTCTTAAAAAATGGAAAATAAAAGAATACTTCCCAATGTATTCTGAGGCCAATATCAGAACTAGAAATTCTAGAAGTTTGCCAGAATTTTTCTGTATTCATTGGCTTATAGATGCATCTCCCCAACCTCTGTCTTTGTGTTCACATGATATCCTTCCTATATGTGTAGCCCTAAATTTCCCCTTTTTATAAGGACATCAGTCATATTTTATTGGGATCCACTGTGATGACCTCATTTTAACTTGATTACCTCTGTAAAGACATATTTCCAAATAGGGTCACATTCTGAGGTACTTGGAAATTAGGACTTCAAGATACATATTTGGGGAGAACACAGTTCAACTCATAACATTTGATATTGCACAGTTTTTCTCAGCCTTGCAAAACTCTTGCAAATGTTATTCTAATCTGTGAGCGCTTTCAGGAAATACTGGTTGGAATATAATGAAAATAGATGTTTGGTAATATTAGGAATGATAGTTTGTTGTGCAAGAATCTTCTGCATTCAAACTGAGAGGAAGAATTTGACAAATTGGTTAATCTATCTTTTCTCCTGCTGAAGTGGTTCTGCCACTGTAGTTTTTCCTGGGCTCTAAGAAGTGTTCATCTCCTCCACTGGCAATGTCACGATACACAAAACTTTGACAGTATGCAGTTGTGGTCACCTTCTTTTCCAAGGACAGAGGACAAGACATGTAGAGAAATGTTCCCTGGGCCAGAACAGTGCTGGTCACAGTAGTGGATGTCTAAGGTTTTAGTTACATTGTGCGAGCACTCATTGTCAGATCTCAAGAGGTGAGGGGTTCCATGCGCACTCTTTACCCTACGAATACATTGGTCTCATACTTCTAGCCTCCAGAACTATGAGATACTAAACTTCTATTGTTTTGCCATGCAGTTTGTGATACTTTCCAGTAGCCCAAGAAAATTAACACGTTATACAATTCATATTACTCGTAAATTTGTACAAACCTAGGATAATATATGAAGTATGATACTAATTTATATGACTAAATTATAATATTTTGTAACATATTCTGCAATAATAATTATGTGTCATATATGATCCCATTTCTGTGTTTGAACATGGCATGCAAAATTCTTAGTTCATTTACAAATTTAAGTATCACTTTAGGAATTTTATTAATAACTATAGTTCCACTGGCTCCAGGGAGTGAAGTTTCTCCAAATTAAAATTAATTTTACAATATAAGAATTACAGCAGGGCATGGTGGCTAACACCTGTATCCCCAGCTGTATAGTCCCAGCTACTTGGGAAGCTGAGGTGGGAGAACTGATTGAATGCAGAGGCAGAAGTTGCAGTGAGCCAAGGTCATGCCACTGCATTGCAGCCTGGATGACAGAATGAGACCCTGTCAAAAAAGAATGAGAGAAAGAGAGAGAGAGAGAGAGAGGAAGAAGAAGAAAAAAGCAAGAATTACAAGGACTTAAGAAATTTGTCCAGACCTGGTGCAATGGTGCAATAGTTCACGCCTATAATCCCAGCACTTTGGGAGGCCAAGGTAGGTGGGTAGCTTGAGGTCAGGAGTTCAAGACCAGCCTGGCCAACATGGAGAAACCCCATCTCTACAAAACATACAAAAATTTGCCAGGCATGGTAGTGCATGCCTGTGGTCCCAGCTACTCAGAAGGCTGAGGTGAGAGAATGGCTTGAGCCCAGGAGGCAGAGGTTGCAGTGACCCGAGATCACATGCCACTGCACTCCACCCTGGGTGACAGAGCCAGACATAGTCTCAAAAAAAAAGGAAAAGCAATGTTATCAATAGAATATATACTGTAAAACTCTTGTATAAAATAACTTAGGAAGTCATTTTGCTGAAAGGAAGGGAAACAAATTTTTATGGAACCAATATATAACAATCTATGAATTATATATAATATCTTTGGCCCATGAACAGAACAGACATGCATAATAACGGTTAAAATAGTCATTTTTGATAGTTCCTGGCACTTAGTTATTTTAAAAACCCCATAATTTTATATGTATTTTTAAATTTTATCATTATAAAAGTATATTTGACACTGTGGGAAAATAGAACATATTTTATTTAACAATTTTGCTAGCTTGATTTATAACTTCTAAATATTTAGACATATGGTATGTGGACCTCTACCTGCACTCATGGCCCAGGCCCTATAATTGTCAGGGGTGGGCCAGGACCCATGAAAACTAAAGCTATGAACAGAAACCAAACTAAAATGCCAAGCTTGCTCCTACTATAAACTAAAATATCATTCTGAAGGCTTCATGTGGAAACCTGATGCAGTCCCTCAGAGGAAGTGACAGGTGCCTTTCTGGGCCATAGTCCCAAAGGTCCCTACAAGCTCTTCCCAGGCAGGAGTTGTGTAGTCCTGTTGCCTCAATGGACCTCAGCTCTCACCAGGTTTCATATGCCTATCATATTTCATGGTTCTTATGTTCTGAATGTTAGGGTTACATCATGGATGTTCCTTTTATTTCTTTTGCAGTAACCTTGTGCCACTTTCAAATAAACAGAGCGATTTATAACTGTACTTCACTCCTCTTTTGGAAAGAGTAGTGTACAATTTGACAAAAAATCTTCAGAGGAACCTCGATGTTGTGATATTCCCCATGGGTATCATTTTGTTATCTTCTGCCTGTCCCCTTGGTGAGAGGGTTGGCTGCCTATTGAGGGCTACTCCAAGGCTAGGGATGGGAACCAGCATTCTATTTGAGAGTTAGTCTCTGTAAGTGAAGAACTCCTAGAGACAGGGGAAGTGGTGGCAATTAAGAGATAAAAACAGGATGTGTTACTAGGAATGAAAAAAAAAGGTACCAAAATGCCAACTAGGAATGCCAAAAAGAGAATCGAGGCATAACTGTAAAAGGCCCCATGGGATTTCCAATTTGAATTGTATTTTATTGTAACTCCCTGCAAGCAAACATGGTAACTATACCGTTCATGCTATTACTGACTAATGTAATAAATAATCTGATAGCTAATATAAAACACAGATGCCTAATATCAAAGGAAACTTTTAGCTGTGGTTGAGCATCTTTAAGGAACTTCAATACCCTCTCCATAGATATCAGTTCACAACAGTGGCATAAAATCCTTGTATAAAATTAAAAACTGTGAGAGACTTAGATTGGGTTCATCAGAAAGACGGTGGTGGAGAATGAAAACTTCAAGAAGGACACAGAAGGGTATAATCATAATTTTGATAATAAAAAAAGAACTCTAATGCAAATACAACAGGCTGAAAGTCAACAGCACGGTACTTAATAGTAAAGGCAGATTAGAGAACCACATTAATCAGCCTGGGATATAGATTATCAGCCACATTTGAAACACAGATTAACAGGAACAAATAAGGTACCAGGGTGGGAGGCATTTTTACAAGTAACAAAAGTTTTAATCTTTGTTTAAATAAGACTTCAAAAGGATTCCACATATAACCAACGGTAAGACCATTAAAAAAAAAAAAACAGATTAGCATCAAGAAATGCAAGGCAGAGTGACCAAATTTCTGACCTGTTTTAAGATCAATCAGCATTTTCTACCTGGGCAAGCAGAATGCAATTAGCACTTGAGTGATTTTAAAGACTCCTTTACAGTTGCCTTTAGCTGGCTGGTGAAATCGCAGAACTGTGTGGCTGAAGGCCAATGTTTATTTTTACCCATTACCTATTTCATTAATGGGATTGTGGGCCACTGGGCCTCCAGGCACACACACAAATGTATTAAAATACGCTACACTGTAATTTAGGGGCACAGAGGGGATTGGAGCAAATTAACTGGCTGTTATGTTTGCCATGGGTGTAGTCTAGATCAGACATTTTGATGCTCTTGTGGCAGAGCCCAGAAATTTTATTTCAGAAGTCTACAGAGAATGGAAGATTTTTTTCTTGCAGAGGAAGAGTTTTCATAAGTGGGTCCTTCCACTCAAATAAAAATATACATAAAGAAAAATGCCCCAAGTAGATACTCTTAAAGTGAAAGATGAGAATCCTTTCACCAGGACAAATGCACCAACAATAGCATCAGTGAAAGAAACTGGATCTTTAGACTCCATTAACAAGGGACTCAAAATGAATCAAACTTCCATGCAAGTCTTAATCCAACCTTGGGACTTCCCTGCTCAGTGTAAGTTAGAACTTCTGCCTGTGAGTTCTTTAAAGGGAGTAAAAAACAAAGTGCTTACCTAATTGTTGCCCTGATCAATAATTAAAGCATCAAAATTGCTTGCAGAAACATAGACAGACCCTGAGAGTAAAGGTTCCTAGGCCAGCACTATATCATTTTTTGTTTGATTTTTACCAAATCAATCCATTTTTGCCACTGAATGTTAGATTCCGTCTAAAATAGTAAATGAAAGATTTTTGCTTTGATCATTCAGAACCAACATTACTACGCTTGAGAATTCTGCCAATGGTGGTCTCCTGTGAATCTTCACAGCAGAGAACAAGCAAAATGGAATGAGGGCAGGGCAAAATGGAATGACATCTGGAAACACAGTGTTTTGGCCCAAGAAGAGGACAACATTGCCTTTGCCCTAGAAAACTGTGGAGAAACACTTAGAAATGACAAGAAAGGAGACAAAAGTACTTACGAGTATCCTGGACTTGCAGTGGGAGGGGGACCTGAAGAAATGAAAGAAAAACAAAAGAAACAGTCAGCCTGGGTTATTGGAGGGTGAGTATGGATACAGTCAAATCATTACAAATTAAAATTCTCAACCACCCAGAGGTAATATTTATTTTTCTGGAATTCATTGTTTTGCTCTATTCCCCCAACTACTTCTATGAAAAAAAAAAATACCAGTGAGAATGTTTCTATGTCTCACAATTCAGGATCTGAAAATGTTAAGACAAGTGCAAAAAAATGAGTTAATAGAGTAAGCATCCTCAAATTATGCACAGAGTTTCCAATGGGCTGAGTGGTTGCATGAGGGTGTTATTTGCAACAGTGAGTAAGGTTTCTTTTTAGATCTTGATGGCAGGAAAAGGGCTATGCACGCTGCAAACATTTCCAACTTCTTGGATAAGGGGCATCCTTGCTGAGAAGCGCTCAATGGCGTGATGGTTTCACATAGGGCTGTGAGATCAGAAAGATCCAGAGCTCATTCCTGCTCTGCTGTTTACTAGCTGGGTAACATGGTAATTAACTGCTGGGCCTTGGTTTACTTATTTGTAAAATGGGTACAACTGTGCCAGGTTTAGGGTTGTGGGCACAGGGTATATTCTCAGTAAGTGTGCATTCCTTCCTTCCTGTCCCTGTGGACTCCAGCCATCCTACCACATTGGGCTGAGGGTCGAAGTCCATCTCCAGTAGGGGTCTGCTTACCAAACTTGACAAACAAGACTCCAGTGGTAGAAACCACCTTCTTGCCGTTTGTTGCCACGCACTGGAAGTAGCCCGTGTCTGTGGTGTCGAGGTTTCTGATCCGCAGCCGAGAGCCATAGATTGTGGTCCGAAAGGAGATCCTCCGGGGCTCCTGCACCACAGGAGCATCATTTTTGAACCAGCGGATGGTGGGAGGGGGATTCCCAGAGACTTTGCAGTGCAGTTCTGCTGTCTGGCCCAGGGACGTGGTGATGTTATTCATTGGTTCATCCAGGGTCAGGTAAGAATCTATGAACACAGAGAGGAGGCAGGTGAGAGGGGCAGACAGGGGCAGAGTGCTTCCAAGCAGCCAAATCCCCTCTAGTGTACCCTCTGGATCACAGAGAGGCTGAGCAGGAGAAGCAGGTTAGACAGACAAGGAACGAAACAATCACATTGACCAAGACCACAGGACTGCTAAATCATCACCCACAGAGCCTGCTGCTTGGAAGAAAAATTGTCACTAATCAGCGTGTAAAACCCAAAGTCTCCAAATGACTACATGGATGAGCTTTCGTGCTTCAGATCATGAAAATCATATATACTCCTTGTTCCAAATTCTGACACAGCAAAAGAGAGAGAAAATAAAGTTCACCTCAAATCTCCCCACTCAAAAATAACACCCTTCCAGTCTGTCCACTTTCGATAAGGAAGAAAGCATCAACAACTGAAAAAAGCTGCAGCTGAGAGCCATAGATGGTGGTCCGAAAGGAGATCCTCGGGGGCTCCTGGACCACGGGACCATCATTTTTGAACCAGTAGATGGTGGGAGGTGGATTCCCCGAGACTTTGCAGTGCAGTTCTACTGTCTGGCCCAGGGACGTGATGATGTCATTCACTGGTTCATCCAGGGTCAGGTCAGGAGTAACACATTCATATCCACATGGCACAAGATCAGGAAGGATGCCTGCAACTTTCCTGTTACTGACAACATAAGGTTATGAAGGCCAGGTCAGATGCAGATAGAGTAATGAAGCAATGGATATTTCCATAATGTTACTCATATCAACCATAACATGTTGCAATATGTAATTCTTTCAATCACATATATATAAATTCAATATTCGATACTGTACATTATACAGATCTTAGTTATACAGTTCCATGAGTACAGGCAAATGCCTACACCCATGTAACCAATGCCCCTACCTTGACAGAACACCAACACCCCGGAAAGTATCCCTACAATCTTTTGTAGTTAGTTCCTGCTCCCAACCACTCCCTCCCACTCCACCTCCAAGCAACTAAGGTTCTAATTTCTATTATCATAGGTTAATTTTGCCTGTTTCAGAACTTCATATAAATGGAATCATGCTGCATATACATTTTGCATTTGGTTCCTCTTAAGATTTATTGCATTATACATTTTAATAACAAAATAAGTTTCATTTAAGCTTATTCTTCAATAAAGTATTTAAACATCAATATTAAGATTACTTGTAGTATCCAGTTGCAGAGAAAATAATTTATTTTTAATTAAATTTGATTTATTTAAAAAATTTGCTGTTATTCATGTGTAGGGAGCTTTCTTTGGTTTCATTTTTCCTAGACACTTCTTCTTGGGTAGACCCCCTGCCATACCATCTCATTGTCCTATGTCCTCCCCTAGGTCCAAATCTGGGGTGACTTGTTCAGCAGCTATCTTCACTGCAGAGCTATGAGCCCCATAAGGGCAGAAATAGGAATGTTCTCGTCATCACTGCATCCTCAGTGTATACTACTGTCTAGCAGCATTATCCACCAGAACTTTTGGCAATGATGGAAATGTTCCATAATCTGCACTAATTGGTAGCCACTAGTCACACAGCTTACTGAATGCACGAAATATGGCTGCAGCAATTGAAAACTGAATCTTTAAATAGCCACATGTGGCTAGTGGCTACTGTATTGGACAGCACAGGCAGAGTGCAGCAAAGTTGTTGAATTTAATGGAATTTATTGAAAAGTAACATTTTTTTGAGCTATTTAACTGGATAATTTAATTGCCCAAATGTCCGTAAAATGAGTTTGTAAATGCTAAAAATAATTGATTCATTATTTGCTTTAATCCCCCCCCCCGCCCCGCCTCAATTCAAGAGGAATGTTGTTAAAGTCTGGGCAGCCCCACAGGAGTGTGTCTCACATATGAATGGCATTCATCATGTGTGCAGTAGGAGAGATTAAGCATGAGCACTGCATTACCATAATGACACTTTCCATCTCACTTAAGCCAATGAATAATTATGCTTCACAACAGATTCATGAGCCCATAAATGATCTTGCTAATGCTTTGCTTCCTTACATTTATATTTTGATCTCTATCTTTGGGCATGTTTCTCCAGTGTATATACATCTATACTCAACCCATGAATGTGTTTGCCCATGGATATAAGCACGTATGTTCCTAAGATGTTTGAGGTATGCCCAGAAAGCAGATGGATCTATGGAGCCATTATCATGCCTTTATAGCCCCATCTCATTCCTTGAGAATAGATAACTATGCACCCTCTGTGAAAAGAAACTGAGAGATAGCAATGTAATCACATAACAATGCCACTGTAAGCATAGTGATTAATACTCCATGGGACGGGTTCTGGAATTTGATTGGCTGGGTTTGAATTCAGGTCAGCCGCTTGCCTATCTGTGTGACTTTGGGCAAGTTAACCTGTTTGTACCTCAGGTTAACCAACTGAAAAACAGGAACAATAAACAGGGCTCCATCTGAGGGGACTGTTAGAGGAGGATTAAAATGAAATTGGGTGACATCTGGGAAGCACTTAAACCAGTGTTTGGTAAAAAAGAAGCATGCAAAAATGTGAATTAATGTTGTTACTATTATTTTTACTATGATTTTTAAAGTCTGTATACTGCTTTTCAGGTTACAAAATGTTTGACAGCCTCTGTCTCCTGTTATCCTTTAACAATCTAGAGAAGTAAGAAAGGCACATTAATTACCATGATTTCCAGTGCAGATGAGGAAATCATGTCTCAGAGATTAGCAGACTTGCCCCATGGTTACACAGGAAACTACCCAAAGCTTCCATCACCAATGGCCTTTAATCCTCATGCTCAGCCAAGCACCTAAAGAAAGTCCATTTGAGGCAGCTGGCCAGTTCTGGACTGTTTTGAAATCCTATTATATGCTAGGGCTTTACTTTAGTATTCACCTGCATGATAACCTTGCAAAGAAGTCATTATCACTGTTTCACAATGAGGAAACCTACCATCAGAAAGGTTAAGTGACTTCTCCGAGGCCTTGTGGCAGAACTGAGGTCCAATTTACATCTCTCTGGCTGCCAACCCCAACTCTTTTCACTCCACCAGACTCCTCTGGTACCATGAGACCCACTGAGGGCTGGGTACAGAGTTGGAATATCTCCCTAAACCAAGGTGGGCCACGGACACACATATACCCACAGGGTTGTTCTCTTCCCCTAACTTCAGCCAAGACTGTCTGGTTAATGGGCCTAAGCTTTAGCCCCAGGTGCTAGCTGATGTTCTTTCTGGTTTCCCTCCAGAGACAGGCACCTCACCTGACCTGCTCCATAAAATAAATACTTAAAAACAAACACGAGGGTTGCAGGGCACTGTGACATCAGTGTAGTAGATGGCCCAGGCAGTGTGTTTCCAGAGAGAACAAAGGAAATGCAAATAAATCTTGGTGTTTACTGAACAAAGGAGACTTGCCACAAACAGGGAATTTGGTTTTAATTTTCCACCAACAAAGAAGATGGTTCAAATTTGTTTACCATTTGTAGTTGCTCACTTAGTAAGCAGAACTAACAGATTGTCTGCTCCTCAGTTTGGCAAAGACCAGAAGCATCAGAACAATCTATTGCCTAAAGAACACAAAAGCATTCTGTGACTGAAATAAAATCAAATAAAAATGCATGTTTCTATCACTAACTGCTATTTTCCCCGTTGTGAACAAGCCTCTGACCATGATCCATTATCTTCCCAGAACCATCTGGGTCCTTCTGTAGTAGCCTCATGTGTTGGGGGACCCATTCTCCTCTCTACACCCAAAGCTTGGGGTGACACTGCTGGTTCTGGACTAGTCATTCCCTTCAGAGAACACCTGGGCATCCCAGCAAAGGTGTCCAGTGCAGAGGAAATTCACATTGGACTCAATTTACATTGGACTCATAATCTATTACCATAACAGATTATCATAATCTATTGATAATACATATCTATTATCAATAGGTTATGAATCTTGGGCATTGGATTCGTAATCTATTACCTGGGCCTTTGAGGTCTGGTCTGCTTCTTCTAAGATAGTTTGTGTTTCTGTATGGGCATCTGCAGAACCACTGGATGACAGGTAGGAGGTGTCCAGTGAGCTTGAATGCCACACAAAGCAATCGGGCTTCTACATGTAAACCTGGCTGTTTGTACCTTTTTCAGTGGTTTGATTCAGTAGCTCTGATGATATGTGCTATGGGAGATTTCTCATCCTCTTTTCCCTTCTTCCCTAGACTGCAAATGTTGAGATGGCAGACGGTAAATAGGAGGTAGGGTACAGTCTGGCTTAATGGAAAAATTCCATTCCCACTGAATCCACCTCTAGCTCTGTGTCCCTGAACAAACGATGTCTCCCAGTGCTAATACTAGTAATGATGATGATGATGACACTGACAATATCATAATGATGGTGATAATACATAATACCTAAATGGTATTTATTGTCATGACAGGTATTTGTATGAACATTTTACACCTTAGAAACAGAGAGGGTAAAAAAGTTGTCCAAGATCACACAGTAAGTAGAAGCGAGATTTAAAACAAATTATTTTTGCTCCAGAGTCCATGATGTAGTTTTCAAATTTTTTGGTCTCAGAACTCCTGGATAATCTTTAAAATACTGATGCCCCCAAGGAGAAAGTTTTACAATATTTGTTCATTAACTTACTTAAAAATAAGGACAGTCCCATTGCTTAACATAAATATTTTAGTAAAAATATTTCGTGAAAAATATTTTCCATACACATACATCAAAAATAGTGAGAAAAGTGGCATTTAAAAAAATTATTACACATCTATTATTTGCCTTAAAACCAGACAGCTGAAGCCTCCTGTTACAGCATTCAGTCTGTTGAGGTATGTTGTTTTGGTTAAAGAAAATCTGGCTTCCCACAGTTGGAAAAGGGAACGGTTTTTAACAGTCTTTCAGATGATTTAGGATATTCTTCTTTGATACTACATCAAAACTTGATAGGTGGTAGTTTCTTAAAGGTTGGTTGTAATGTGAAATCTGAAACCTTATCAATAAACTTTTCATCATCTATTACATTATAATAGATTGATTTAACTTGTACTTTGAATGGTTATTCGACGTATGATTTTGTAACACGATGCACTGCCCATTTAGAAAACACTGGTTTACCGAGTTTTCATTTTCAAAATGTGGACACCCTTACTTATCTAATATAGAAAATTCAAATGCATTTACATCACTACCAGTGTCATCAGTTCTGATTGAGAAGCTCTCAAGCTCGTGATGGTGGCTAAAAGTTTTGTCAAATGCTAATTATTGCTTGAAAGTTCAAATTTTATAATTGGCAACTACTACTACTGCTTCCTTGAAGTGACAGGTTCATTTTGCTCATTTTAAAGAATATTCAAGAATAACTAACCTTAATTTTTCTGTTGGTCATTCTTTAAAGCAAAAGTGGCTAGTTCAGCTCAGAACTCAAATGCTTTTCTTTGAGACAGTCATGGTATTTGGTAGGAGTACTTTACGTATACTGCCCATCTGCCATATAAAATATTAGAAATATATGTATTCAAGGGTCAAGATTTAATACGATTAATAAATTTTACTGCTCCATGGAAGACATTCTTAAGTGCAATTGGCTTTTTTTTTTTTTTTAAACTCCAAGTGTATGGCAGTGGAGTGTACAGTGACCACTAGTTTGGTACAGTTTGGTGCCATTGTCTGAATTTGTTTCAGCAGTTTCACTCACCATTGCTTTTGCACAATTAGGATGGGTAAACTGCAGTTCAGAGGACTTAAAGGCCTGTACCAGAGTTCACAGCTAATAAAAGGCAAAGCCAGTTTTTGGACTCCAGGCCCAGTGCTCTTTCCATTATACTCCATAGCTGCCCTTTCCTAGCCTTTGTAGTCCCAGACTGGTGTAAGGCTTTCAGAACAAAATGGGTTAGCTCAGGCCCTGAGCAGTATGAGTCAGAGAGCAGGGTGGCATGCATGGCAGGTTTTCTATTTTCGAACAAGCTGTTTGGGGCTTTGGGGCAATCCCAAGCAATTGTGTCAGATATGGGCAAAAGTTTGGGACTCTGAATTAAAAAGGATTTGTTATTTTTACAATGTAGGGAAATGAAATACCAGTATCCTTTTAGTTCCACCATTTTTTCCCATTGACAATAGGAAGTGATGATCATAGCTAACAGTTTTCTAAGCATTTACAAAATGCCAGGCACTATTCTGAGCATCTTACACACTGTAACTTAAACTTGACAACAATCCTATGAGGTAGACTCTAAAATTAACCTCATTTTAGAGATAAGGAAACAGAGACACAGAGAAGTTAAGGAATTTCCCAGAGTCACACAGCCAGAAAGTGGCAGAGCCAGGACCCAAACCCAGGCCTTTGAACAGCAGAGACCATATCATAATCTGATGCAAATGGATTCCCAATCAATCCAACCTGTAGTCTTTCATTGTCCTTTGTACCATTCATAACCTAGTCTAAAAAATATTCTTGCCTTTTTATGAGTCCATCAAGCACATGACAATACCCACTGGTACTGAAAACAACTAAATCACCACTAGTTGCTTATGATGTAACTGGAAGTCATCATTGAGAATGAGCTTTTTAAATACAGCACAGGCATGGTCTGTACTGAGGCTTAATGAACTAAAAAAAGTGAATGGCAAGAAAAAAGTTAGTTTATGAGCTCTCTGGGAATTGAGACTGTATTTACTCCTTTTTTTTCATTTTTTGTATTCACGATAACACTTCATGTGTTATCGTGAACTTTGTAGGTATTTAATAAATGCTGGTTGATGAAGTAAATGGAAGGCTCAAGTGAATTTTAGGCAAATTAGCTTTGGAGACACCCCATTTATTACTTACCCACTTGACAAGATGTCACATCCACAAATCCACAAATCCTTCCCAACATTTATTACTTAATTTTCGAAGTGCCCCTCCATCTCTCCTCAGGGAGGGAGGTGGGGCCAAGAGTTATATTCCCATTTTGACAGGTGAGAGAAACTGAGATATAAAAAGTTGAGCAGTCCTTTGCCATGGCAACCCACCAGTCAGCCAAGGAGCCAGTCACAATTAGGCTTAGGGCCTGGGTCTCGGCATCAAAGGAGGCATATGCCAAAATCCTAGCGTCCCACATGACTGATGCTTTTCAGAAGAGGGAGGAGGTTCCCAACATGAAATAAAATGCTTAGCTAAACATAAAGGAAGGCTGCCAAACACAGTTAGGTCATCGCATTTGACTTGGAGAGAACATTCCGTTCACGCTATCAACCTGCATTCACTTTCAGCACACTTCACCATAAATACTTCTGACTCACTATCTCGGGAAATATTTTTTTATCTTAATAAACTCAATGCAAAGCATAATCTAAATCAGCTTGCACATTCTTGAGTCGAAGCCACAAGCTGCGTTTAATAAAATCAGCCGAAATAGCAGGGGACTTCTGAATAACCACAGTTCATTGTCTGACACAGGGCTGCTGGGAAGTCCCGAATGCACAGAGCTGAAGGTAGGAGCAGGAGGTGGGTAAGCTGAGGGTATGAAGGACCCGAGACCATCGGATGAACCCAGCTGCTGGATCTTAGTTCTCCTTGGACATCTCATTGGAGGTGCTGCTTATAATAATAGACAGTGTCACGCCAAGTGCATGGGCTCTGGAGCTGGACTGCTTGGCTTCATATCAGAGCACCACCTCTAACTTGCTGTTAAGTCACAGCAACCTCTCTGAGACTCAGTTTCCTCAACACTGAAATGGGCTAATAATGATACCTACCCATTAGGGATGTTGTGGGGGTTAAAGGAGATAATCCATCTCTGGAATATCAAAAGCATTCCAGAAAAATATATCGATACCTGGGTCTCACCCTTAGAGATTCTAATTTAATCGTTCGAGGATGGAGTCCAGACATGAGCATTTTTAAAAACCCTGCTCCAAATGATTCTCCTGTGCAGTGACTAAGAGAACACTTGGCTACGGTAACTATCACTACCATTTCCTGACCACTGATTCTTGCCTGGCTTCCTGCTAAACCCTGTAATTAATTTATTCCTCAAAAATCCTCAGGAGTATTCTCCACTACAATCCCTTGTTCAGAAGCAGAAACCAATGCTGAAACATTAAGTGTGTTGCCTAAAGTCACATTACTGATAAAGAGTGAAATCACATCTCCAACCCAACCCTTTGTCTTACACTCTCCAGTATCCAAACCTCTGCCCCAGGTTAAGTACAGAGGTTGGTATGATGAATATAAACATTTTCTGGCTGAACGAACCTGCTGGAAACCGGGGGATATGATGATTAAAAGTGAAAAGAAAAGAAGTCCTGTGCTGAGCTGGGTCCTGCCTGAACACATTTTCTTGAGAACTCAAGGACTGATGCATCAAGCTGAGCGTGGCTACTGACTACTGAGCAGTAAGAGTGGGTTTAAAGAGTATCCACTGGACCAAAGACAACAAATGGCCAATAATGGGCCTCCTTTTTGGGGAGGGAACACACATACATTAGGAATGGCTCTGCAAATATGCACTTAGAGCAAAACCCCCTATAAATCAGGGTTAATGGGGAAAGACAGCCACCTTTATAGGTCTCTCCTTAGGAAGCCCACTTAGCAGGAGGAGCAACTCAAAGGAGTTTAAGAAAACTTTGACTTTGCTACCTAGAGGCTTATTTTAATGAGTAGATCTTTTTTTACAAATAGGCCAATTGTATGTAAATACACTCTTAAGAGCTCAGGGAAACTACTTTTTCCTCTTAAGAAAATATCTATACCAAATGAGAGTGGCTGGTCTCCAGCATTTAGATTGCTTTGAGCCTCAGGTATAGGGAGGAGAGGGGAATGTGTGTCGGGCGCTGATTCTACCAGGCATTTTACATGCATTATTGCATTTTGTCCTCATCAGAACCCTGCGATACATAGAGGATTTTGCAGCCCCATTTTAAGGAAGATACCAAGGTTTATAGAGGTTTTAGCATAGCCAGACTCTACACAGCTAGGACTAGAATTCAGTTCCACTGATGCTCTTCTCCTGTTCCTACTCCCAATCTGCATTTTGTAACCTACTGTCATTAAGAACTTTTCTCACTATTAACTCACCTGATACCATCCAGATAAAACCTCCTTCCCACACCAAAGATGCTATGATTTCTACCAGTCTTTGTTTTTACCCCAGGAGCAGGTTATTTAATGGGATCCTTGGTAACCACTAATTAGGTTACTCTAAAAGACCTTTTCCTGACTATAAGCTTTTGTGGATATATGGTCTGAATGTTTGTAGCCCTCTAAAATTTGTATGTTGAATGCTCAGGGTGATGAGGTGGGGCCTTGAGAAATGATGAGGTCATAAGGGTGGTACCTTCAGGAATGGGATTAGTCCCCTTATAAAACAGACCCGAGGGACATCCCCTGCCTCTCCTACCATGTGAGGACACAACAAGAAGACAGCTGTCTGTGAACCAGGAAGCGAGCCCTCACCAGAGAGAACCTGACCATGCTGGTGTTCTGATCTTGAACTTCTAGCCTGAGAACTGTAAGAAAAAAATTTCTGTTGCTTTATAAGCCATCCAGTCTGTGGTAGTTTGCTATGGCAGTTCAACAGACATAGAAAGTGAATTTTTGTGGGTTGGGTTTAAATATCTAATTTATTTTACCTCAAATTTTCAAGTATTTTTATCATGGGAAGGTATCATTTTGTTATTTTATATTTATCATGTGTGCATGTTTCACTTAAATTCTTAAATCGGAATACTTAGAAGTTATGGGCAGAAACATACTGAACCATCAGGCCAATGACTTGATTTCTATTTAATATGACCAAAGTCTTTTAACTGAAATTTTGGATACAAAATTCCTGGCTTGAGAATTGGTCCTTGAATTTTGGAGAAATATTCCCAATCTTGTTTCTAACTTTCTCAGCCTCATCCATCCCAATTTTAAAATGGTAATTTTTTAAAAACTAAACTCCCATCTTTAGCTGAATGCTAGGATGATAAGTAAATCCACAGGCCTAACAACTCCTTAGGGTTTGGGTACATCTACATTCCAAGAAGTCACTTGCAGCTTTTCCCATCCCTGTAAAACCAAACCAAATAATACCAACAAAACCACCAGCTATTATTTTGCTTCACTATAACTTAGTAAGGGTATAACTTAAAAACAACAACAAAAAAGCAAGGTTTCTGACTCCTGGGCTTAAGCTTTGCAGGTCACACTGCAACCTAAAGACTGCATTCCCCTTTGTGGTTGAATTATAAACCTTTGAAAAATGCTGACAGACCTTAACTAGAGCAGGACAGGATGAGTGGGTCCACATCATTAACGAACTTTTAAATGACTGGAGACAGAATCTAGAAAGCCGAGCCTGAAATATATTTCTGGTTTGGGCTTTGGGCCAACACAAACAGAACATATCATAAGTCACCTCTGTGATTTCAGTACTATGAGCAGGAGAAGCCTCAGCATCAGCACGCGGCGCGATTCTCACCACGGAAGGTTTTAGCTGCTTCTATGTCATGCAAATGCAGTAGTTGCGCTTTCAGCCCTGGTAGAGAGCCCGGTGCGAGGAAGAACTAGGCCATACTCAGGGTCTTCAAAAACAAAGTCCGTGTGTATTTTCACTACCCTGGCCTGACTCTGTGAGGCAGTGGCTTGCCCAGTCACAATAAATTCTCAAGCATTTGATGGCTCTAAGTGGAGCCTGAGTGGCTTTCAAAATAAAAGTTTGTCATTCTGGCCCATCAGTTTCTATTCCTCTGGGGATCACACGGTTATACAATCTCGGAAGCTCCTGTTTAATCAAGATGTGTGCCAGTCAGCATTCCAACTCAGTTCCACCAAGGCTGAAATTCCAGTTTCATGTTTTCCCAGAAGGTAAACTTTAGGGAACACAAAAGGGCACACAACCCATTCTTTCCTCCTTTCTCCATTCATTGTGCAAGATCCGTATTTCAAAACTTGAAAGAATCTGCTGACTTGACCACAACTCAAGAGCTCTTGTTAGCAAGGCAGTGCAATGGTGAAGTCCCTGTCACCTGAAGGTTCTCTCTCATGAATGGGGCGGTTCTGGCTTCAAATTTTGAACCAAATTCCTCAACAATTAGAGATTATCTGCTCTACTGCTTTTTCAGAAAACAGAAAAGCACTGAGAAATCTGGCGATGAAAACTGAAGGAGGTACTATTTTCTTTGTAGCAAGAAAGGAGACAAAATTCAACACACAAGGCTGTGAACTTTGAGGATGTGACCATGCCTTTTTCATTTGCTGTGGCTCCTTAAACCTATCATAGACTTGCTAAAGAAAGATGTGTAAAATGCTAGACGAAGAGACGAACAAATCTATATTTATTTTATTATAGGTAGATAAATACGTAAGATCCTGTACTCAAAGCTCGCTCACCCTGGCTACAGAGTCATGCAGGTAAAGAGACAATCATGATAAACTATGATCTGCTATGTTCAGGGTGGTAAAGAACCCTACAGGGGGAAGCTTAATCCATTTTTCAAGCCAGAGGTGTCAGAGAAGGGTTTCCAAAGGAGGTAACACCTTGCAATCGGTGGAATTTTTTTAAAAAAGAGGTGATGTGGCCTCTGTCCTTCAGGAGCCCCTTAAGCTCTAGAAGAAGGAGATATTCCAGGGATCTAATTTGAAAGTACAAGTCAGAGTGAGATCAAAAACCAAGTGTGTGGTCAAGATGTTGAGTGTTGAAGGCGTTCACAAGGGCGGGTGGAGAGAGGGAGGCTGACATCAAAACAGGCTGGCCAAGGTTACTGAGGTGGTGGCAGAGAGGCCAGATGGTTCCCTGACTTTTATCAGGCAGAGTGGGCCAGACCCAGTGTGGAGTGGAGAGGGAGAGAAACCCCAGACTTCCTGTTCTCTTGCTGGAATGTGCAGGCATTTAGGGGAGGAGAGGAGTAGACAGGAGAGGAGCAACAGAAGATAAATAAGCAAATACTTATTAAACACTTGTGCAGACACGGAGTGGGGACCTGTCCCATCTCTCCTTGGCCTCATAAAATAATGACAGAAAAGAAACCTATGAAAACAATCAGAATAAGGGACGAGGTAAGAAGAAGGATGTTTTATGCGCAGGAGGGGGTGAACTTGCCCAGCTCTAGAAATCAGGGAAGGTGTGAAAGAGTTGGGGAGTTGCTTGCATTGGACCTTGATGGAGAGCAAGGCTGCAGAGGGAAAAGGAAGGGCAGAAGCTGTGCAGTTGCTGGAGAGAGTGTGGCACACAAACCAGATGCCATCCTTGGTGACATGTGCCACGTGTTTCTGCTGATGACTCCACAGAGCACTTCTCACAGCTTCCCCCCCACTTCACTGTTTCTGACATTAGGTCAGAAATTACTAGCATTTTAGGTTTGCTTGCATGTGGTAGGGTATTTAACACCCTAAACCCCTGTTCAAGAAATGTCAACTGCACACCCTCATCATGGTGACAACTAAAGACAGAACCACTCATACATGACTACATTGAGGAGGCCCAAGGCATCTTTTCATCATGGTCTTCATAACCATAGAGCCTAACCAGTTCCCAGCACATAAGAACTGCATGATAAAACGAGGCCCTAATCCACCCTGCCTACCTATACTAACTCCTAGGCCACTAAAGTCCATAGTTAGCAAATTTCTGTGAGTAACTGTGGTTAGGGCTAGCAAACTAGTTGCAATGGATATGGCTGTCAGTGAAGCAAGAAACTCTCAGTTGTCTGAAAATCACAGCTTCCATCTGAAATGAAAGCTCCCTGAAAAGTGTTCATTTTCTTTCATATTTCTCATGCAGGAAGAAGCATAAAGCAGAGAGATGGAAACATATCTGCAAATTCTTTGACTCTCCTTCCACCAGAAGGTGGAGTCTGTGTACCCTCTCCTTGCAACTGGCAGGACCTCTGTGATCGTGTCCTCCTTGCATGTGGCAGGACCTCTGAGAACAGAATGCCGCGGAAGTGACACTGTGTGAGAGACCTGAGAGTCAGGTTTATAAAAGCTTGAAGCAGTACCTCTGGGAGCCTTCAGACACCAGTTACCCTGAGGCCACCACATGGAGAGTACTTGGAGAGAACAAAGAGATGCTCTTGGACATCTCTTGTGCAAACAACACTTGTGTGGAACAGCCCCAGCTGTTCCAGACTCCAGCTGTTTGTGCCCTCTCAGCCGGGACACCAGCCATGAGAATGACAAAATCTTTAAGATGACCCTAGACCCAGCCACCATCTGACTGCAACTACATGAGAGACCCTGCGCCAAGAATCATCTAGCTGATCCCAGTCAACTCTCAGAACCAGGAGAGAGAATAATAATACATGATTGTTGCTGCAAGCTACTAAGTTTGTTGTGGTTTGTTACCCAGCAGGAGCTAACTGATATACAGCTCTCGCTTGAAATTCTGAGGAATGACATAAATTCTTCAGAGGAGCAGATATTTTACTGGAGAAGTACCTTGCGACAGATTCTGTGCTAGGAAGTAAAAGTAATGACTTACACACAGTCCCTGGTTTCAAGGATCTCCCAGGGGAGATTCAATATGAACATGGATTATCACAGATATTAGGCAAGAATGACACAAGAGGCACAGAGAATATATGATGGGAGTATATTCTAGGAGATTCTTGGAGGAACTCGCTGTGATCATGGGCTAGCGAAGTTAGCAAAGTGCCCTCCGGATGAGGAATCCCATGGAATGAAGTAAAAATAAGCATAAAGAACTTTGGTCTTTCCATGCTGTGAGTTTGCTGAGGACAAAAAGCATGTATCCCAGAACCTGTCATATAGCAGAATCCTGCTCAGTTTATATTTACTGGATGGATAGATGGATGGATGGATGGATGGATGGATGGATGGATGGACGGATGGCACTAGGGAGCCAGCCTAGAAAGAACATTGGCTGACCTGATGACCAGAAGGCCAGGGATCAAGTCCTAGCTCTGTGACCCTGGATAAATCACTTATTTTACCTGTTGATAGCCCTCAGTTCTCATACCTGTCTAATGTGAGGATAAGGCTAGATCTCTGAGGTTTGTTTCCAACTCAAACCTTCTAAGGTACCAAAGGGCGAGTATAAACATCCATCTACGTGTTTACTTGGCCATCTCTATAATCAAACAAATACACACCAGAGAGGTGTCAATCTGTCTTTGTTAAGACTCTTTGATTACATGCAATAGGAACTAACTCAAGCCTGTTTAAGAGGATGAGGAAAAGCAGATGAGGTAGATGGAAATTTTAACATAGGATGCAAGGGTTTCTTATGGAACTCTGGCAAGATATTTGGCCAGGTTTTGAGAGGAACAGGAACCAAGAACTGGAAAGCTGCCAGGAACCAGATCGGGAATCTCCCTCTAACCCCAGACTCTAATTCTCTTTATGAATCTGCTTAAATCTCTCTTTGAAAACCAGCTTTCTTGGCTTTTCTACGTACACAGTAGAAGATCAACACTCTGGCCCCCAGGTTGATCTCCTGGGACTAATAGCAACCGACAAACACTAACTGGCTACCTCTGAGTTCGAATTGCAAATTCCCGGGAAAGAGACTCTGGCGTAACCTGAGCCAGGTGTCCTCTCCCTGGTCCAGTCAACTCTCACCAGAAGGATAGGGTTATAAATTCAAACATGGCTACTGAAGGCCCCTCATGATGGGGTCATGAGAGGAGCTATCAGACAACAGAGGGTTATGATGAGGTAGGCAGCCTCCCTGAAAAGTGTCTCATATAAAGCCCAAGAAAATGAAATAAACAATTTTTGTATGGATTATTGATAATGATGAAAATTCTCTAACTTAAGTTTCCTGTTCACGTGCACTGGTACACTTTCCAAAGGCACTTTAGAAACTCTGACAAACTTGAGGAAAACCAGTTAATTTCAAATTCATCTAGGTTGCACACAAGCATCATTGTTTTCTAGCACCTTTAGGATGATCCCACAAACATGATGATGATGCAGACTATAGAGGAGACCTTGAGCTCCGGACTGCTAGCGTGTGCCACAGACTCCTTTCTCGTCACTTCTCATCGAAGACGTGATTTGAAAACATATGCAAATGTCTCCACTGAACTCCTACACCGATTCTTGAAAGCTATGGTGGATTTTGGTGTCACTTTAGAACTCACTCTATTTGTGGAATAGCCCAGCAGGAGAATCAGGTCAAGCTATTAGGGAGATTCTATGGAAAGGTAGGTACCTACCTGAAGATTTATGACGTTGAATCAAGGAAAAGCAGTTACTCTTGACATTTTGACAATTACTTTAGGGTCTGGTTCTTATTAGTCCCGTTCCTTCCTTTTTAAAGGCTTATTTATTTACATATTTTTAATGGAAAATGTCAGGAAATTTGGAACAGAAACTTACAATAAAACACGTCCCCTGACCCTCTGATCTATCAATCTTTCAAATAAACAAGAATATTTAGAAAAGCCTGAAAGAAGGCATTTCTGGGTAGTTACTTGATATTAGCCACTGCAATGGCCATCATCCAGCAATTGTTTTGGGGGAAGTGGAGTAGAATGGAGAGAACAGGAAGGAAAGAGAATGCAGATAATGAGAAAGTGAGAGAGAGAGAGAGTATGAGAGGGAGAGGTGGGAGACTCAATAACTCATTTTTGCTATAAATGCTTTAAAAGCTTACAGATGCCAAACAAGACACCCTCATTCATATTTTTTCTCCAACCATTCCATTTTGGAAGCTACATTATTCACATATGAGACACTCAAGAAACACAAATTCTGAAATAAGAATGGGCACACCACCAGTGGAAAAGCAAACAAAAGCAGCTAATGTACTGTGGCTAAAAAAATTTCCAAACAAAGTGGCAGTAATTTACTGCCCTTGCTCTTAGCTAGAGCCCATGAACATAATCAGAACCCCCAGGACTGATGGGAATGTGTGATTTACAGTAAGTCTCAGGATAACAAAAAAAAAATGAAAAAGCAAATTGCGCATGAAGATGAAAGCTGTATTTCTTCCATTTTCAGCAATGGAATCAAATTTCAAGTCAGAATTTCCTCAAGAAACTCAGAAGTTTCCGGGTGAAACTCAGAAGTCTCTCAAGAAGTAAACTATGAGCGAACCAGCATCCCTCCTTGGACACTGCTCCAGCTACTTGAATGACGTTAAGTAATATTTAGAGATGACAGTGATTAGAAAGACCCACATGACACCATCTGAGTCATAGTGAAGAGGTGGGTGGACCTGGATTTGAGTCCTGGCTGTGTCACTTGTTCTCGTGTATCCTTGAGCAAATTATTTCACATCTCCAAGCTCTAGTAATACCTGTTGCTTTGGACTGTTATATGGATTAAATGAGATAAAGTGTATAAAGCACTAAGGAAAGTATTTGGCACATGCAAGTCTCAATAAATTTTGTTATACATTTTAAATACAAATAATACATTTCAATAAATGCATTAGTATACTAGGCACTTATGGCAGTACCTGGTGTACAGTGAGGTTCTATATAAGGGTTTGTCATTATTATTACTATATAGTAAAACCTCAGTTAATCAGAATGTCTAGACAATGAGGTAACTAAGTTAACCTATTTTCATGCTCAAAACCTCTAAACCACTTCAAGTTTTTGAAAATCCTTTTAAAATGTATTAGTCTCTTTTCCAAGATTAGTACGTATAATATGTTAAGTATCAATTTACAATTTTTACATGGGATCACACATGGCTCCAGGAATACATATCAGAAGTCCTGGGTTCTAGTACCACTCCGTTACATGTCAGCAGTGTAACTTTGAGCCTCAGTTTCCTCATCTGTGAAATAAAAGACCTGTCATGCTTTTCTCCCAGTTTTGGTGACTATCAGACTGCCATCACGTATATGAAATTATTTTGAAAACAACAAAATTAAGATGAATTAAAAATAGCATAAATTTGTTATCATTCTTTAGAATATGATATCCTGTTTCTGGGGATGCATGTGCATAGGGGTATGGAGATTCCAGATTATATCAAGGATGCGGTTTTTGAAAACTGTGGTAAAATACACATAACAAAATGTCCCATTTTAATTATTTTTAAGTGTTTAGCTCAGTGGCATTAAGGACAATCACACTGTTATGCAAACATCACCACCATCCATCCCAAAACATTTTTCATCTTCCCAAACTGAAACCTGATGCCCACTAAAGACTAATTCCCCATTCTCCTTTCCTCTCAATCTCTGGCAAACACCCTTTTACTTTCTGTCTATGAATTTGACTACTCTAGGTACCTCATATAAGTAGTTTTATACAGAATATTGTTTTGTTAAAAAAAAAAAGTCCCTTGTTTATTTTCTTATCTTTTCCACGTTTGTCTTTAAAAGTTGAGTACAAAAAGCAATGCAAATTGAGAATTTCCTTTTGTTGGTCCTAAATCCTTGAGGCTTATAATAAGACCGTGATGAAGAAGAATCAAAGACATGCTGCCCTGATAGTATCTTCCAAGCTCTACTGGGGCCCACTGCTTGGTCTGGCCTCCATTGCAATCTTAGGATACTTCTGAGAAGCTATGGTTTTATAAGGCTGTGCAGTGAAGACCAGGGAATAAAGTCTGGTCCCACCTCTGCCACAAGGTACTCTTGATATTGTGTGAGTCATTTTTATCTTTGGGTCATGTCTGTTAAGCTTCAGGTAGACTGGGCTACATTATTTCAAAGTAGTGTCAACTTCATATTCAACTGTTTTGATGGCATTTATTCCTTGAAAGACAATGCAAAATATCATTCTCCTCCTCCTCCAATCTCAATCCAGGAACAACACATTTTACATAATGAAAACGGAAGAGGAGGAAGATACCTATATTTTTCCTAGGAAAAGAAACCACAGGGAAATACTGAACTGGTTTTGGATGTTCCTGGCAGTTGATTTTAGTGCTGTCATCTTTCTTCTAATCAGGAAAAAAAAAAGAGTACAGAAGAGTTTCATAGCACATGCCAAAATGTTATATTGCACATGTGCACACACACACACAAACACACACACACAAGCAAAAGCTGTGTTCAAATTCAAGGCTATGCCTTCACATCAGAAAAAAGAAATAATGAGTTAAACCATCTGAATTTAGAAGACAGAGATACATGACCATTTTTTAAGTTATCTCTGAAGTCACATCAAAATGTACACCCCAGGATTCTAAGATCCAATTCTGTTAAGTAGAAAAAGCAATATAGTCAAATATAAGATGCCACAGACAAAAAGGGTTATGTATTTGGAATGAACAACTATCCTTAACATTCATAAACTTCCCAACTGGGATCCATTTGTATGAAGAGACTCTTCTGGTCTGATAAGAGCCTGGCTCTGGGAAAAAGAACAAGAAGACCCAAATTCTTTTGGGGGAGACACTTTCACACATGAATCACCCAAGAAAAATGGCAGCTGCATCAGAATGTTGGCTGCCTGCCCCAGAAGTTGACCCTGGGGGGCTCTGGCTGCTGGGACCCACCTTCAGCATGGAATGTACTCAGGATAGCAATGCTAAGTACCTCATCCATCTGACTTCTGTAGCCGGGGACAACTCATGCATATTACCATTTTCTTCCCCAGACAATGTAGCCCTCGGCTGAAAATTTAGTCTCTACTGGTCAGAATAAAGTCAATTTTGTTAGTATGGGTATTTCCAGGCTGTGTCCCCCAAACAGCTTCATAAATACTGACAGAAGCTGGGTATGGTGGCTCATGCCTGTAATCCCAGCATTTTAGGAGGTTGAGGTGGGTGGGTCGGTTGAGCCCAGGAGTTCGAGACCAGCCTGGGAAACATGGCAAAACTTCATCTCTACAAAAGATACAAAAAATTAGCCAGGCATGGTGGTATGTGCCTGGAATCCCATCTACTCAGGAGGCTGAGGTGCGAAGATTGACTGAGTCCAGGAAGTTGAGGCTGCAGTGAGCTGTGATCATGCCACTGCACTTCAGCCTGGGCAAAGAGTGAGATCCTGTCTCAAAACACACACACACACACACACACACACGCACACACACACCCCTAGTTGACAGGACCACCATACAAAAAACAATGTAATGATAATTTGTAATAATCTTAATATAAGTTTTATAATATATGTTATCCACAAAGGGATGGGAGAAGTTAGGTTTTTATAGGTCTGTTTCCATTAAATCCCTGTCAGGGATGGAGAATTCCTGAGTCAGAAGATTTCAGAGATGAAAGAAAACTGAAATATTAGTTATACCAACACCCCCAGAGCATTCTTGATATGGCATTCCTGGAAACTGGTCATGCAGTTGGCTTCAATTTCTCTAGAGAAAAGGAGATTACTTCTCCATGAAGAAACGAGTGAAGGAGGTGGACTACATGATCTTATATCAGATCTTTAGACTTTTGGGAACTTTGGTTTTCTCATCTATAAAAGATGGGAACTATTTTATGAGGCCATGTGGAAGTAGAAATTGTAAAGCAGCAGTTTAGCAACTGACTATCAATGAGTGTTAGTTTCCTTCACTGTTATGTTATTTGTTAAAAAGTTTTTTCATATATTGGGCAGAAATCTGCTTCTTTATAACTTCTACCTGGTGATCTCAGTCTAAACCCCTCAAGCAACATTTTTCTGTCTTCTGTAAGGCATGACTTCCAACACTGGGAGATGGGCACAAACATTTCTCTTATGTAGCCTAAACTCACCCAAATGCCTCCCTCATTCTTTGGAACTAATGAAAAACTCAAGTCATAAATGTTATGGAGTACCAATAAAATTGAGAGCAAACTGGGAGCATATTAAGGCAGAGAACCTGACTTCAAAAAGCTTAAATAGATAATGTAGTTTGGGTAAAATGAGGGCTCAATCAAAATACCATCAAAGTATTATTACTGAGTAGGAGAAAGAGCAACTAAATTTGACTGGAAAACCAGAGAAGGCTTTACAGGAAATGACATTTGAGGTAGGTAATCAACAATGGAAAAGATTTTGAAAGACAGAAAGCTTATGCTGGGAAAACAGCATAAGCAAAACCATGGAAAAAATATATGCAATGTTTTAAGAATGGTACAATGGACTGCACTGTGTTCCTCCAAAACTCACACTGAAGTTAGGGTTGAAGCCCTAACCCCAATGTGACTGTATTTAAAGATAGGGCTTGGGCCGGGCACTGTGGCTCACACCTGTAATCCTAGCACTTTGGGAGGCTGAGGTGGGTGGATCACTTGAGGTTGGGAGTTTGAGACCAGCCTGACCAACATGGAGAAACCCTGTCTCTACTAAAAATATAAAATTAGCCAGGCATGGTGGTGCATGCCTGTAATCCCAGCTACTCGGGAGGCTGAGGCAGGAGAATCGCTTGAACCCGGGAGGTGGAAGTTGTCGTGAGCTGAGATCGTGCCATTGCACTCCAGCCCGGGCAACAGAGCGAAACTCCATCTCAAAAAAGGAAAAAGATAGGGCTTTTAGGAGGTAACATTAAATAAAGTAATAAGGGTGGGGCCCTAATCTGATAAGATTGTTGGCCTCATAAAAATAAAAGAGACTTGTCAGTCTGTCTCTCTCTGCCATGTAAGGGCAAGGCAAAAAGGCAGTGGCCATCCACCAGGCAGAAAGAGAGCCTTCACTAGAAAGTGATCACTGCTGGACCTTGATCTTGGACTTTCCAGCCTCCAGAAGTGTAATACAATACATTTCTGTTGTTTAAGTCACACAGTGTGTGGTATCTTGTTATGGCAGCCTTAGCAGACTAATCCAAAGGGCAATTACAGAGAAGAATCAATGGGTAAAGACCAAGGAAGAGAGTATATTAAAGAATTGAGTAGAATAAGAAAATGTAAATGGTCAGGCTTAGGAAACAGAGAAACCAATGTTCAAATCTGTTTTGCTGCTTTATGAGTTGCATCATGACCTTAGGTTTCTCAACCTCTCTGAGCTCAGATTTCTTCTTTGTTAATGGTAAAAGGAGATAATATATGTAAGGTACCATTCACAGCACCTAGCATGTGGAAGGTACTCTATGAATGTTAATAATAATTATTTTTATTAATATAAATATATTATAGGGGCTAGGGGAGGGACAGCGGGGGGTGGAGAGGGTGGGGAAGGATAATGTGGGGAGAAATGCTGGATATAGATGAAGGGGGAACGGAGGCAGCAAACCACCTGGTTATGTACGCACCTATGAAACAACCCTGCATGATCTGCACATGTACCCCAGAACCTAAAGTACAATAAAGATATATACATATATATATATATAAGAAGTAATGATCATAAAACTAGTACTGAAAAAAGACATGAGTGACATAGGATGTTCAATGATCTGAATACATCTTAAAAATTCCTCTAGGGCTTGCTTTGGTAGCACATATACTAAAATCAGAACAATACAGAGAAGATTAGCATGGCCCCTGGGCAAAGATGACATGCAAATTCGTGTTCTATATTTTTAAAAGAATGAATAAGACTTAGTATTGATATATATAATTCCCCAACAGGGGTATTATAGACAATAATAATTTAACTGTACATTTTAAAATTACTAAAAGAGTATAATCGGTTTTTAACACAAAGGATAAATGCTTGAGGGAATAGATACCCAATTTTCCATCATGTAATTATTACACATTGCATGCCTGTACCAAAATATCTCAAATAACCCATAAATATATACACCTATATGTATCCAAAAAAATTTTTAAAGTCCTCTAGCTAAAGAATGGTGCATATTCTTTCTTCTTAGCATTTCTGAATCACAATTGCATCTTTTAGAATACCAAGAATAAAAATCTAATTGTGAATGAGAAAACACTGCTTGCAGAAAAACAGCAGGAACTGTGAGAGAAAATACACATGCAATATTGGCATTCATGTGGGCTAAAGAGAGGAGATGTGGGTCATGGCCAGAGGTGTCCTTAATCTGCTTCCTATTTAGCAAACACCCCTGCATCCTGTAATACCCAACTCAAATGTCACCTCCACAAAGCCTTATCCCAAACTTCTCCAAATATATTATATGCTCACTTCATTTGCTCTGTTTCTCCCACTAGACTGTGAGCATCTTGAGGACAGGTGCGTATTATTTATTTAAGCACCTACCATAGTGTCTGGCACATAGCTCAACAAATGCTTGTTGAGTGAATTAATATGACAAAATGGGAATGCTGACTTTAAAGATCAGAGAAACAGGAAGATGCTGAAATCAGTGAAAATAATTTTAAAAACAAGATCTAAACTATATGCATTCATAAGAGAAGAGAGGCAGTTCTCCACATTGGCAACAAGACAAAGTGTAATCATGATGGAGGCTCTGTCTACATCCTTTTCCTGCCAACAGCCATATCAATGTCTTAGATAAGGACTAAATTTAGGCCAGGCACAGTGGCTCACACCTGTAATCCCAGCACTTTGGGAAGCTGAGGCAGGTGGATCATGAGGTCAGGAGATGGAGACCATCTTCACCAATATGGTGAAACTCCGTCTCTACTAAAACACAAAAAATTAGCTGGGCGTGGCACCTATAGTCCCAGCTACTTGGGAGGCTGAGGCAGGGGAATCACTTGAACCCAGCAGGTGGAGGTTGCAGTGAGCCCAGATTGTGCCACTGCACTCCAGCCTGGTGACGGAGACACAGAACGATGTTTGTGAAATTGTTGGTAAGAAACAAATGTTGTTTACAAAAGAGAATGCTTCAATATGATTCCATTTCAGTAAATGTATCTATAAAACATAAGCATAAAATTAAAAGATTATCTGTTAGCAGTAACATAATTAAAAGAATTAAAAGAATAAAAGAATATTTGTTAGCAGTAACATAATTTTGGCTTCATTTTATTTTCTAGATTTTCTACAATAAATAAATATGTTTAGATTTTGCAAGGGCTAGTGTTTTTTGTTTGTTTGTTTGTAAGAAAAAGATTTAAGGATAAGGGCAATAAATGGTACAGGTGACCCATCAGGCCCACCTTATCTTAAAATTGCTGAGCTGCTGGGAGCCATCTATCTTCCTGCTAGAAGTCTCCTACTTCAGCTGACCCTGGGAAAGAGGACCTAAGCCATTTGGGTGGCTGCTGAGGTGGTTTTTCAAGGTTTCCCCAGGCCTTCTCCAAATTCTTCCCTGGGCAGGATGAGGGCTGCTGAGAGCTGAGAAGGCACTGTCTAACTGGTTTGGGTGGGACTGGAGGGATGCGCTACAGTGGGCTCCTCTGATTCGATGCAGGATGACAGCATCCTTCTGTTACTCGGCACCAAAGTGACACTCATTGCAAGGCCAGTATCTCAAGGTCTACCCATGATTTGCCTGTCCTCCAGGACAAAAGTCTGACTTGACTATCATCAGCAGTATTTTATTCCTATTGGGAATTCTTCGCAGAAAAATGCCTGTCGCCAGCAGAAAGGCTTTCCCTGAGCTCTTGTCTTCAATATATGATGGTCTGATTGTTAGAGTTTTCCATTACCTCAACATTTCTCCTAGCCCCAAACGTTCCTTTTTACATGAATAAATTTATTATAAAGTAAAAACAAAACCAAAACACCCACAAACAAAAAACAGCAATACCAACATCAACAGAAAGTATGTCCTCTAAATAAACCCTTTATCAAGATCTTACCCCTTGTGCTCACGGTTCTTTTAACACAGATGCTCGGTAAACAGAGATAATTTGAGATCGCCTACTGTTTCTTGATGTAAAAATAAAGAAACACATATTCAAGTCAATTTACAAAGCACAGCGTTATCATATTAGGATCTGGGAGTGCCTTCAGTGGACATTTTTACCCTTGTGTAACAACTGAGGACATAGAAGTCCAGAGAGAGTTAGTGAATGGCCTAGGGTTACTTTATTAGTGGACACGCCAGAGCTCTTACTCGAAACTGGGGCTGTAGCGCTAAGTAAAAACAGTTAGCGTTGCAATGTTAAAGCCATTTGTTTAGCACTCAGAGACCCGCAGTACAGAAGAATAGCAAGACCAAAGCTCTTTGATGTGACTGTTTTGTTTATTTAGAGTTTTCTGATTTTTATTTTGGCAAAATTCACCTAACATAAAATTAACTGTTTTAAACTGAACAATTTAGTGGCATTTAGTACACTGACAATGTTGTACAACCACCATTTCTATCCAATTGGAAAACACATCTGGCGGCCCGAAAGGAAAGTCTGTACCTATAAAGTGGTTGCTCCCTTTTCCCGCTCTAGCCAGCCCCTGGCAACGAATCCATTATCTGCCTCTGTGCATTTATCTCTTCTGAATATTTCACATGAATGAAATCATACATGTGACCTTTTAGGTCTGGCTTCTTTCACTCAGCATAATGTTTTTGAGATTTATCCATGTTATGGCATGTATCAGAACTTCATTCATTTTTATGGCTAAATAATATTCCATCGTATGTCTGTCCCATTCTTGGTTTACCAGTCATTCCACTGATGGACATTTACACTGCTTCCATCTTTTGGCTACTGTAATACAGCTATGAATATGTGTGAACCTGCATTTGTTTGGATACTTGTTTTCAATTCTTAGGGGTATATATGAGTTTTAAAATTTTTATGTCTTTTACTTATTTTTTTAATCTGACTACAAGAGTATAGGATATTTATTGAAGGAAATACGAAAATCAAAGAAAAAGTACAAATAAGAAAAACCATCTAAAGGTAATCAAGAATATCCCATTCCAGAAAGGATATCCTACCAGCAAAAAGCATTCTAAGTCCCTTCTTTCTTTCCTCCCTATACGCACAGATCATTATGTTAGAAATAAGCAGTCATTGAGAACATGGACTTGGTAGCCGGGAAAGCCTGGATTTGAATTCGGGTTCTGCATTTACTAGTTGAATCATTTTACTTTGAACTTGTGTTCCTGTCTATGAAATGGACATAATAGTATCTGCCTTACAGTTTTTACGGCAAATTAAATGGTGCTCAGGAAGTGTCAGTTATAATAGTACTTCCCACACAAGGATTTGCTAACTCCACCAGAAATTGAGGCGCATGAGAGAGGAATTTTGTATTTTCACCTCTGTATCCTCAGCACAGTGCCTGCCACATGGCTGGCACTCAATAAATACTTGTTGAATGAAGAAATGAATGTAACTACTGGGGACATTGGGGTTGAAATTAGAGTCCTGGGAAGGATCTTTGGGAAGAATCTAGGGTTCTGAGTTCAGAAGGCAAGCAAAGGCCATGGATAGAAAATTCTGGTAGGTCAATTTTAATTCTATACAACCATGGTCCAATGGCCAGAGTTGCTTAGGCCTGACTTTGGGCCCACAGAGAATGGAATCATTTGCTGAAAATGGCCAGAAAATAAGTTATTTGCAGCAATCAAGGCAGAGACTAGGAGCTCTGCCTCTGAGGTATGCGGGGATTTGAACTTCCTAAGCTGCTAGACCAGCTAAGACTCGGGGCATTTTTTTTTTAAAGCAAATAAGCATTTGACAAAATAAACCCAGACAAAGAGATACTTAAGCATGAAGCCTTGTCAGAAACCTCCCTGAAGTAATATAGCTTGGAACCAAAGAGATATTAGTGAGCTTCTCATGGCCCTACAGGGAATCCTGCTTGGTACAGGAACGCAAAATTTTCCAAGTTTGTCTAAAAGAAGTTTCCACACACTCCACTGCCCGACAATAATGTCTGCAACGGGTTGCAGAGCTCGCTGTCTGCTAAACTCTTTACCGCCTTTCTTCTTTTGTGGGTCTTTATCCCCAAATAAAGGACTTGCCCTGTTTGTGGACCAACTTCCACAAGCTCAGGAGGGCTGAAGTGGAGCTGTAGGCCCTCAAACCCACAGGAAACAGGCCAGAGGGAAGGAAGAGCTGACCCCTAGTTCAGCCATTAGCTGGGCCTACCTCAGATGGATCTGATGCTATATCCCAGGATAAGTCTTTTTTTAAATTATTTATTTACTTATTTTTATTTTTGAAAGAAAGAAAAAGAGAGGAAAGAAAGTGAGAGTGAAAGAAAGAAAAAAAAGAATGTAAGAGAGAAAGAAAGAGGAAGAGAAAGAGGGAGAGAGAACGGGATTCTTGTTCTATTGCCCAGGCTAGAA